>JASDQU010589093.1:51550-76877 GCA_032191745.1 Picea mariana | reverse complement strand
TTGGGAGGTGGAGCCGCTGGAGGAGGTTGATATCAACTTTCTCTTTAGAAGGAGAATAATCTTTGGTTCAAGTAGGGACTGCAACTTTGTTTTTCTTGGAGTCACCAGTACACATAAGCCCATAAGAGCTGGTAGAGGAAGAAGGTTGGTCATGAATAACCAATTGGGGTTGTTGTTGAGAAGGAAAAGGTTGTGACAAAACGACAGGCGTAGGGGGAGTCCTGGTTCCTTAGAGGAATGAAGTAACTTCTACACGTCTTGGACAATCTTTCATGTAATGGTCCTCGCCACAAATAAGGAAAGGATAACTAGGTTTTCGCTTTTCTTTATCATCAGCAGGTTGAGTTTTTGGTTTATCTGGTTGTTGATTATTGGTTTTATCCTCTTTATTCTTACCCTTCCTCTTCTTCTTATTTTGAGTTTTACCGGTAGTCATAGATTGAACCGTATTCACCTCAGAGGTTTTACTGGGAGAAGCAACAGGAGGAGTAGCATTTTGTACACTGATCGTAGTAGGTTTGGGATTGGAATGATTGACTTGTTTTGTCTGAGTCTCTGTATGAAAAGTGTCAATCACACCATCAACAACATGAGATGCTACCAGAAGCGTTGGGGTTGGATTTGTAGACAGGTGAGGAGCGTCAAGGATCAAGTCATACAATGTGCCCGTTTGCGAATAAATGAGATCCAAGTATTGAGCACGATTGATTGCCTGTTCTTCAGTAATGACACCCCCCATGGCAACATCACGATCTATAAGACCGATGAGTGACTTTGTGAACCACTCATCCAATAATTGATCAGGAAGAGGAACTTTTATTAATCGTCATCTCCTCCCCCACTCATGAATATGATCGGAGATGTGGGTAGAAGAGGATTGTTCCTGTCTCATACCATATCGGCAATTGGTAACGTGTCAAGAAATCCATGGCTAAGGTGTTGAAATCATTGAAGAAACCTCTTGGTAATTCGATGTACCATTTGGCAGCTGAACCCATAAGAGTGCGTTGGAAAAGATGTAGTCGTATAGAGTCATCCATCAAGGAGTTGGATGAACACTAAAGATGAAACATCATGACATGATTATTTGGATCTTCTCCTGACTGACCATCAAACTTTGGAATGTTTGATGGTAATTTAGCAGGTATAACCGGCCAAAAAGGAGAATGGAAGATAGGATCATTCAAAATTCGAGACAAATATGGTAAATCCAAAGTAGCTAGAAATGGCAATTGTTTGTTAACTTGAGGAAACTGATAATTTTGGGGAGGTAATATCATAGGTATACCGGTAGGGCCATAAGTTGTTTGTCAATACTTAGAGGGTCTAGTCAAATTTGGTTGAGGAGGATTTTGAGTCAAGTAGCCAACATTAGCTTGCTGATTCAGCATGCCACCTTGGAAAGGAGCATTGGATTGGAAAGCTTGACCCCAGGTAGGGTTTACAATGCCTGGAAAACGCTGCTCGGGATAAGAGGGTACAAAAGAATTTGTTTTAGGATTTTCCCCCCCAGGCAGTTGTTGATTTCCTTGGAAAGGAAAATTCCAAGGTTGGGTTTGTAATCCAGGCATAGGTTGCCCGTAAACTGGGTTGTGTCCCCCAACTTGGGGTTGTCCCCCAACTTGAGGTTGACCTCCAACGTGGGGTGGACCCTTAGATGAGTATCGTCCAATAGGAATTTGAAAACCAGAAGTAACAGAATGACTTGTGCCTTCAAGTAGATTGGAGCTACTTGGTCCAGGAAGATTGTATTCTCCACATGGTGGAGGAAGACTAGGCCCTCCGAGTAAACCTTGAGTAGGATTAGGAATAAAACAACTAACAACATTATACCCAAGTGGAACAAAAATATTAGGTCCTCTAGATGGACCCTAGGTAGGGTTAATGATAGAGCTACCAAGAGCATTATACCCAGGTGGAAGTGATGGATTTGGTCTAGATGGAAGTGGTGTTCTAATAGGAGCTTGAATTGTTACCAAACTTTCRGCAAAAAATGGTGCAACTTGTGGGATTGTGGTAGAGCTAGTGAACTGGTTAGGAAGAATTGTATGTGTACCAACCAATAGTGGGTCTGAAACCGTAGCAATATTACTTTTCATGCCAGTAAAATGATTTGGAGGTACTATATAATCAGTAGAAGTAACAGGTATGTGTCGTGATGTAGGTTGGTTTGGACTCATACCTAGTTTGTCAAAAATATCGCGTCTCGAGGGAGTTCTCCACAAAGAATGGATTGGTATAGAACTGGGATTAAAAATTCCAGAAGTTTGAACAAGTTTTCTAAATGCTTCACTAGGAAATGGTGGTTGATCCACGCCAGACTCTATGAATGGTCCCCAAAGGTATTATAGGATAGTCTTCAAAAACAACGTCTCCGAAAGAATTTATTATGAGAAAAACAGGGTCTTGGGGAGTATTCAATAACAGATTTACAGGGAGTGATGGTTCAACCAATGGAGTAGAACTCCCGATCTTAGAGGATGTGTCGTTATTGACTTCTCCTTCAGGAGAAGGACCCTCTGGTGAGTTAGGAAGCAAGGGGGCGTATTCTTCCAGAGGCAATCCTTACATCCTACATGAACAACGAGGGTCGATGTTGGACACACCCAATAAACAATAAAAAATATCTATGGCCAACTAGAGAAGACAAACAACACTCACTAATATAATCTAGATATCAAGCATACTAACAAACCTTCTTATTTCGAAATCACTAGTTGGTGATGAAATCCAACGTCGTGAGATCAAGACAAGAAGGGGTCGGGATAAAGCAGGTGGAAAAGTTACATTGACGACCTACTTAACGGACTTACACCCTGGTGCAAGCTCCCACACATAATCATGGGTATACCCTCCAAGGATTTCCAGTGAATTTAGCCAACGTCGATTCTAGGTACTGTGAAGACTTACCCCTCCATAGTCACCTCGTGTAAAGACCCTAAAGGTGTAGGCTACTAAGGTTACCAATTACGACAATGATGCCTAGGGAAGCAGTCGACACCGATATACGCACAAGGGCAGAGTATGTAAGCCTGAAATATCCTCAAGAAGGTCCACACACAATTTTATTCTCAAGTGACCTCCAATAATACGCACATTCACTACACTAGGACCAACAAAGGAGGGTGAGTAACTATGATGGTCTTAATGCGACCTCATGATTGACCCTTGTGTTAGAAGAGCTTCCCAGGACAAAATGTAGCAAGTGGATTTAACTCTCCCTATCACAAGATGCTATTGTTTGTTTTGATGCTTCAGAGAGTATTCCTCACAACCCAATCCAAAGTGTTATTCCTAGCTAATGTTGGTGTACAAGAGTTCTAGAAAATAAAAGTTACTAGATAAATTTTAAAATTACGCTGAATTTTGATGGTTATTGTTTAACTCAAAAAGGAAGCGGAGATGAAACTGATGAAGTGCTTGACCTTGACTCAAAAATATGCAAAGAGAGATGATATGCAATCTTTTTGTTCAATGAACTCTAGTTACATAAGAGAGAAGGTTTTCTTTTTGCCAAAATATAACAAGTCGCAAAATACAATTCCTTTAAACTGTGAACAATATTGATGTCAAACAATCAAAGCTATCAAATTTTCCAATTTTCTCTTTTAAACAAAAGTTAGAATGCAAAAAAGTTCTTGTAAACATTATGAATAGAAAGATAATTTTCAATTCTTTTTCTTTTCAATAAAAATAGAGATCTGAATCAAGAGGAAAAAAAAGTTGTTCAAGAAAGCGCTCACAACGCAATTCCCCAAACTTAACTCACAATGCAACCAAAAGTGTAAAAGCAAGAAAACTTATTTGTTTAATGAAATGAAAATTTGTTTTCTAATCAACAACAATCAAAAACTCAGAAAAGATCATTAACAAGTTGACTAACAAGCACTCAAGGATGAAACCCAAAGATTATACCCTTGAAACAACAAGTGAAAGATAGAACTTTGAGGTTTATGAGCAAGGCTTTCAAAACTAGAAAAAATGATTAAGATCGGCCAAAAAATGCAAACCAAGCTGTGAATAATCATTCAATCAGGACCAAAAATTCACCCCAAGAAATGAAAAAAAATCTGGGTAAAGAAAAAGACTGACTGTGACTAAAAAAATTGCTTTAGGAATCGTCGCAGGTAGCAGAAGGACACAGTGCAACGATTAGGTATCTTCACAGGTAATAGAAGGGCACAGTGCAACGACATCGCACTGGTTTTCATAGCAGGGTGCGACGATGACTGAAAATTGAGAAAAATTAAAATGATGACTTAGTTTTTCAATGAACTTTTAGGATTTGAGAGTCAGCTTGGATCACCCAGTGACTCAGAGAATGAAAAAACAACAAAAGCAGGCAAGCCAAAAGTAAAAAATAAGTAAATACCAAAGAGGATGGTCCCCAGTATGGGTCTCCAATTTTGTTACTGGACAAATCGGTAAGTGCTGACACAAACTAATCTCCCTAAGTTCAACAAGAAATTAGAACAAAACATGGCAGAATATAAACTTCTCCTTAGATTTCCATTGTAATGTATACTAGTTCAATGAGGGATAAATGACATACCATTTAAACATTGTTTGGTCCTTTCTAGTGTTTTTCTTGCTCCTTCTCAAGGTCTGCAGGATATTGAACCTGTTGAGAAACACAAACCAACAAAGAGAGAGCAACGATATATATATTCCAATGAAAACCTTTGCATAAGATCGAGGAGTTATGCAATAAAAATGGATACACTTTTATAGGGAAGAAATGTATTACTGCATTATATTGATGAAAGTGGAGAATACAACCTATGCATTGATGTTTCAAGGTCCATTCTGATGGCCCTTTGCCTCAACACACACACTTTTGATGAAGAGTATACACAACCTGACTTGGAAAGTTAAAGAAAAGCTACCACAAGCACAATCTTCAGCAGAATTCTTCATACATAAGCCAACCTAACTTTTCCCATGAGAGATACCTCTTTATATAGAGTGAACATGGTTGGATGAAGAGATTAGGATGATCCCACTAAATCAAAGAAGCGAGTCATATCCAAGCCGATCAGAGGCCACCTCATCCTTTCGAAGATTCCATTCTAGAACCTTTGAGAAATTCACCTTTTTCCTTTATTTAAGCATCGTCACACCCTCAACATTAGCAACCTATGACGACGTCACATGCCAATGTGGTGCACCATGCAACGTTTGGGGATAGTCACACCCTTAACGTTGGAAATGCGCGACAATCGTCTTTGGTAGGGTTTTTTCAATAAGGAAAAGATGATTCCATTTCTCAGGGGAAAGTCTTATTTCTTCAATAGCCTCCAGGGAACATAGAAGTAGGCAATACACATATCATTGGTGATCACGGGGGTGATGAAAATAATGTGTAACAACAACAATTACAAAGTTTCACAAAGTGATCTTAGAGTGGATTACAACAACAATTCAATCACTTACATTAATCCAACTATTAATTGGAATGAACCCATCATTCTCTACACATATATTATCAACTAATATTTTATTTCTTCTAACCATCAATAGTTTTATTACTTTATTCCCCTGACAGAGCTTTTCTGTAATTCATCATTATGTAACTGCTTTAACCTGCAACTTTATTGCTGCAATATCTAATAGCTCCCAAAGTGTTCTCAACTTGATGAGTTAGCAATACTCACATCATTTCAGTCGTTCATGTAATCATTTATATG
This sequence comes from Picea mariana, assembly GCA_032191745.1. NCBI lineage: Eukaryota > Viridiplantae > Streptophyta > Pinopsida > Pinales > Pinaceae > Picea > Picea mariana. The sequence continues at coordinate 71,190 of JASDQU010589093.1, read as the reverse complement.
CAATATAATTTATACATGCATTCTTCAAAATGTATTTCAATAATTTCTTTAAGCATAAACATCTCTATCTTAGCATGCATGTGTGCAACTCTACCACTTGCATGTTCTTATAACTTATGCATTCCTATTCAATGCACTTCAACATTGATTCTTGCATCCCATCATGGTGAAATGGAATATTTGGCCAATGCCTCGACACATCGTCCACACACTTCCTGATTACTTTCCTGACTATTTGGATGCCCTCCTTTTCAACCCAAACACAACACTAAGAATATAATTCTTGGGTGCTCTTTAATGTTAGAAAAAAGGTTGTAGTCCAAACATCAATTATAGAAGGAAGGCTATCAGATTCTAGTGTGACATCATAGCCTTTCCATATCCAATCATGTCATGGCCTCACACTTGACTAGCTCTATGGCATTCATTGTTATAGCAGGAGTATGTTCCATGACTTGATCTGGTTATGATTCCATAACCAATCATAACACAACGTGCAATTACATTTTTAATTAAATGCATTCTAGCATCAACAACATTTACATACACTAGGCCTTCGGTCTTTACATAACAATTTAAATCTTGAAAAGTTTAACTGAAGGAATTATTTACTGCAAATCCATTCAACATTAGAAGCAACCAAATGCATACCTACATGGTTGTTATCAATCTACTTGCTGCTACTTGATCAACTGTTATTTGTAGAAGTTCGTAGGCTTCCTCCTCCATCCTTTTGATCACCATTCCCACCACCCTCACGGGTCTTCACATAGATGGAAGTCATAAACAACAACAATATCCACATCTTTAACCATGCAATATCAATTTTCTCGAATACATAATTCATCATTAGTCGTACTCAATTGCCATAGCATCATCATTGCATAATAACAGGCTATCCTAAGTCCACAAGCATGCCATATGCATATCCAAGCATGTACATATTCATAAATGCACATCCATATGCACCAAGCATTCACCGTCCACATGCCTACTAATGCGTATGCATTTTAACTTCTTTGTATGCATCATGCACTCTAGTGCGTTTCTGTTCCAGTTCACATATTTATTTATTTCTGTGTGTAGTTGGTTGTCCTTGAATTTCTTCATATCCTTGTTTCCTTGTGTGCTCCCACTTTTCTCATCTTCCCTACTGCTCCCTGGTCTAAACACTTTCCACCCTAGTTCCACTTGGTCAATCAACAATCCAACCAATGTGTTCTATTTGCAACAACTTCTCTTAGACAATCATACCCAAGCTTTACCTTTATGAAACATTCCATCACCTTGGAATGAGGTAGCTCACGATATTCCATCACTCTACTACCACAACACCCTTGAATCAACTTAACCATAATCATTCCACATACTTGCTATTACTTCTAGTTGTCCATTGGATTTCCCAATTTTGGGAACATTTCTCCTCACTTCATTTAGCAATTCCTTGTGAAGCCATACTTTTTCCACTCAAGAGCATTCCCAATAGAAGTCTATTTTCATTCAGTGGCACTTTTCTAGTTAAAGAACCTTCATTATTCTATCCCTGATTTTTCTACCTTGGTATCATGCTTCCACTATGAACTATGATATCATATGTGGCTTTCTTTCTCTTAGTAATGATTCACACCTCACCTCCTAAGCTCCTTGTTCTCATTCACATCAAGCTTGCAACTATCTACACATCTCTACCTTCAAGGCTATGGAGGCTTACTTTTCTTTTATATTCCCATTAACGACATTCTTCACTTGCTAGCTTCATGTCCCATGTGAGGATTCTTGTTGTTGTGCCTCGCAATTCATTCACAATCTGCAACGATTGACTAATAATTCTTTAGTTTCACTCTTCTTGAGTTCTTTACCCACTTTTCATTACTTTCCATGTAGTTCTTTATTGCCTCGACCAACTTCTACAAGCTCTGTCATGCTTTCATGACTCTAATATCCAATATTAGGCTTGAATTTATCCAATTGTACCTCTAATTCTGCACAATGTGCAAGTTGTTAGAATTATGCATATTATAGAAATTTTGTCACTTAATGCTACATGTCCTTTTTCTTCCCAACTCATGAAGAATTATATCATAATTCTCCAATTTCTTATAATTCCAAGTTATTCTCCTTTGAATCAACTTTCCAACGACTATACTCATGCCTTATTCTGATCTTTGAGCTTAAATTTATTGATGCCAAATGCAACGAAGGAATATCAATTAGCACATGCAACATAGCTTCAACGCTCAACGACTGTTCGATCATTCCTTTAGATTTAATCTTGACCGTGAGTCTAGTTTTCTTCGAATTAAATCATGATCGGCGATATGGTCACTGACTACCTAAACAAGCCATGCAACCATAATGCACGCCAGTCGTCTGATCTTCCCTTTATTAGATCTCAATCGTCGATCTATTCTTATTTAGCATATCGGGACCATTGGGTCTTCAACTTACAACCACCATTCGATCAGAGCTCGAATTGATATCGACCGTCAATCTATCTTGATGGATTCACCGCAGGTCTAAGTCATATCTATTCTTCATTTCAAACTTTTGTGACCTCCAAATTACACCCTCAAGTTCCACCATACTCACTTTGCACCTATACTTAGAATCTTTTCATTCCTTTCTCTGCGGTTATGATGCATTTTCATCCACCCTTCCGCGGCCTCCAACATGCACCTTCACATTCTGCCACACTCATTTTGCACCTATACTTATAAAATTTTCTAAGTATTTCACCGTGGATCTATGAGACATCATGACCTGTTGGATCTCTCTCTTCATGGGCCGTCCAATCTGTGACAATTGGTGACCTCCTGGGTTGTTGAATATCTCACCCTTTGGGTCGTCCAATTTGTGACAAGTGATGGCCTCCTAGGTCATCTGATCCGTGACAATTGGTGACCTCCTAGGTTGTCTGATCGATTCCTCATACTTGAATTTTTTTTACATCTCACTGCGGGTCTAAGCCTTTTCCCGATTCACTTGTCTATCATTGTGACCTTGTCTGTTCGACCGATTGTTCTTGGTACTTAGTCATTATTGATACTTAACCATTTTTCAAATCTCACTGCACTCTGCAACATCTCTGTTCTTCTCTTATTCACGACCTCATCTGTCCAACTGATCCACTCTTGATACTTAGCCATTTTTCGAGACATCTTTGTCCAACTGATTCTTGGTTCTTAGTCATTTCTTCGAAATCTCTTGGCACTTACTCATTCTTGATACTTAGCCATTTTTTAGATCTCACCGCACTCTACAACATCTTTGTTCTTCTCTCATTCATGACCTCATCTGTCTGACCGATCCACTCTTGATACTTATCCATTTCTCGAGACATCTATGTCTAATTGATTCTTGGTGCTTAGTCATTTCTTCGAAAATCCTACCGCAGGTTCACTAGTCTACAACATTTTCCCGAGTCACTTGTGATCTCGTTCATCCGACTGATTCTCCATACTTAGTCAATTTCAAGATCTCACCGTGACTCCGCAGGTTCACGCTAATTTCTTCACACACTCTCGATTCTTCGTCGTGCTCACTATCTCCATGATGTCTTGATACTTAGTCATTTTTTGAGATATCTTGTGTTGATGTTACAAATGAAGTGTCTTCCGCATGGGCATCTTCTTCACTTTCTACATGACATGGAATCGATACGTGTACTAACACGTGGAATCTACATAATTGCTTATTATAGCACTGACGTGGACTCCCTCTGATGTGGCACTCACATGGCACTGATGAGATTGGTATCGTGGTGTTGACATGGTCGAGTTGGCCCATTGGGCATCGATCCTCAATATTTTGATCCCCCGTTGATCTCCAAAGATCAACAGTTAGGATTTAGTAATCTCCAGATCCACAGTTCTTCACAACAAAAGTCAATGCCTTACGTGAGGTTCCATAGTCACCCATTCTCATTTAACCATGTGACTTTTCCCTTTATTTGTAAACCATTTGTGTGTGTGTATATATATATATATCGTTTGTTGCCATTCACATCGGCCTAGGCAGTCGGGACCTTCCTTTCAAGATTGACATTGCTCAGATATATAGTGAGATTCATTCGACTTTCCATCTCTCCACTTCCGTTAATCTTGTGCATGCTCAAATCTATTTCATGAACATACACCTTCATTCTTAATTCAGGGTAAACACACAAAACTCTTTTAGAAATTCAATGCACAGTCATGTTTGCACTCAAATACTCCTCAACGTAGAGGGGTATTCTCTACTTCCTCTCTCTTGATCGATTTAGAGACTATTTCCAACAAAGTCCTCATGCAACAACTTATGTTGTCTCATAGCGAAGTAATTGATATCCAAAAGAAGTTTCAATCCTGTAGCAGGCCTTTAAGGTTTGGTGTTGTAACCTACAACTCTGATACCAATAATGTACCCAGCCACTAGGTTGGGCCATGCTACCTCAAAATGCTCTTCAATAACGCTCTAAACTAACTTGTAACATACCTGATACAACTAGTACCAAAACTATCTGTTCGGATACTGATCTGAAACATATACATTGTCCAGGTACTTCCAGAGTCGCCCTCTTACACTGATTATGAAATTTTGTTTCATTCTTGAAAATAAAGAAACATGCATTCAACACATGCAATTAGCGAGAACATGCTAAACCATCCAAGAAAGGAACAACGTGCGATGTACAACCAATAACCAACAAGCATGCACACATAAATACTTTTCAGAGATAAATAAATACACAACAAAATATACATGATACAAAAAACACAGAGAACACTTATCTTTTCAAGTAAACATCAAGGAAACATTCACCAATTGGATGCAGACCAAGGATGTTCCTCCCAACCATAGACATTGTTTTCCATTCACTCTCAGCAGGAGTGTCACTCTCGAGCTAGGGCTATGAATCCATAAGGATGGGCACTAGGCCAAATCTAAAAGCACACCAATTAGCTAACAGGCTCTCAGGTTTTTCCAACTACACAACAATCCTAATTTCCATGTCTCTTCCTCTTCAGCCTGCACAACCCAAATATATGAGCCCCTTTCTTTGCCATGCAGTCCCTTAGGATGTTCCATTTCTCTCCAGGGCTCTAGTGCTACTGGTCAAGAAATCTCCATGCTGGAAACTCCAAGGATTCTTAGTTGTGGACAATTCTTTCAAAACTGCCATCAATCTCATGCACTCATGCATCCATTCCCTCCTGAAAATGATCAATAATTTTCCCACAACCATCTAGAAATGGCTCTCTACCTCGAGCCATTCATTTTCATGCTCAGACCAAGAGCACACAAATGAGCCAACGCGAATCAATGATTAACAATCAATGAAGAACCAAAGGAAAGAGAGTAAGTGTGTAAACAAAGAAGAACCCCCAAACATCCTGCAAGGGGTGTTTATATAATTCCATGTAATAAAGAACCACATGGCATTTTCCCCTAGAAGCTCAAATAACTACTTCTTTCTCTCTAAAAATTCCAAGATGGGTTAAAAAAATATAACATAAATATGTAGGCCCTTGCCCCCTCTCTCTCATGGAATCATAGCCCCCTATAACTCTTGTCCTTGTCCTGTCTTGCAGCCAACAATGCATTTTATTATTAATATATATAGAAGTGTTACATTTCCTAGTCACTCTGACCCCTTTCTAACTTTATCGGCTTGCCATTCTAAGTCACAATTACATAATACATTCTAGTTCATAGGGACCAAAACCAAGGGTGTTACACCTGTTATCGCACAAGTTGTAGGTTGGGAAAACCCCGACCCAACCACAAAAATGGCGACAACTTTGAGAGCACCTACCCACTGTCACCTTAGGCAGGTGTTCCCGTCACTTTAGAGATGATAGAATCACCTCAAGGGGGGAATCACAGTGACCGTAGGGGGAAATGAGATGGAAAGTGAGATGTATGAATGGAAGCCCATATAGGTCAGGTTACTAGATGGAAGAAGACTTGAGAATGAGTCTCGGGAGATGTTTAAGGTAGTCAAGTCCTTGGGTACCTACTGAGAGTGTTTGTACTTGCCCGAGACACAAGAAAAACCAATTGTATGCAGTGTTTGTTAGGTGAACAAGCAAGTTAATCTTGTTGTCCCTAATTGTAGCAGTAAGCAAAAATATATATCAACAATAAAATCATATAACTACTACATATTTAACCACTTAAAGCATAAAAGATTAGTTAAGGTATAAAGCATAAGACATGTAGATAAATTCTCAACACTTTAACACAACTTTAGTGGTATTAGGTGGTTGTTATGATAAGTTTTCAGAGTATATTTATGGCTACAACAACAAATTTTAACCATGAAATTAAGAAAGTAATCCAGCTAAAAGTTTACCAATTAGCAACATAATGAAAATAATGGATTACCAACAAATTTCCATGGTCAAAATGCAAGTTAAAGTCAATTAATAAGATGTGTTGTTGTAGCCCTAATGGCTGTAGCTTTTAAGTTGTTATAGCTCCATAAATACTAAGTGAACTAGGACGCCCTAGAGGATTTATCAACCTCAAAACATCCACACAAGATTCCAACATGAACAAGATTGATATCTCACCAAAACACGTTTACCAAGGCAAACAATTTATTTCTCCAATGCAAAATTTCAGATTAGTGCCTTTAAAAATTGGGTGAATGGAATCTTTAAAACATAAGCTAGATCAAGAAAAACCCTAGGGGTGTAAATCCTCTTACTCCCTAGGGTATCCCAATCCAACTAGGGTAAATCTAGGAGGGTGTACACACTTGTACTTCTCCAAGAAACCCTTGCAAAAAAAATGGCTTATAAACTTAGCAAATAAAATGAAGCTTGATGGAGGGTGTATACAAAATACTCCTCCTAGGGTTTCAACCAACAATGACCAAGAAGAAGCAATAAATAACTAACAAATGCAGATTTTCCTTACCAATTCCAAGAAAAATGCAAGATCAAACCCTAGTTCACCAAGCAATTACCATTCAAAAGCAATTAAAGAAGCCTCCAAGAGGTGCACACCACCTTAGCTCAAGAATTCACCAAAATATATCACCAAAACTCATTTGCAAGAGAGAGAGATACCAAAAATTCCCAAGTAGGGTGAAAATTTTAGCCAAGTATCCTTCTCCACAAGGGAGAGCTATGTTATGAAATGAGATTCACATGATCTCTATTTATACAAAAGTCTTAAAACATAGTTTGTCCACTTAGCAAGGGTAAAACATAATATAAGGGGTCAACAACCCTTATCTTGCCCCTTGCATCAAAAAGTAATATTTAATTTTCACTTTAACACAATAGAAACCCTAAAAATGAGATGACGTCACCCCTTTAAGGGACGTTTTGACCACTTGAGCAAGTTGTTGGAGAGGAAAATTGAGGTCGTTGGGGCTCCTTGAGCCTCTTCATTATATGCTAGGGTCAATCCATGTTTCCTTCGGTCAAAATATGCCAAGTGTCAATGTGCAATGGCTCCATCACCACCAAACCCCCTCAAGCATGACGTCAAACCTCAAAAGGTGACGTTTTGCCTCTCCTAGGCAAGTCGTTTGGGTAGTAGGGGTTGGGTAAGACCCTCCATGATGCCATGTAAGCCTCCAAAGGAATGTCTCTGTGATCCGGTGTGCGGGCCTACAACATCCAACTTGTGTGATTCTTTCTCCATGGAAGCCCAAGCTAGGCTTGTTCTCCCAAAAATGGCCACCAAGCAAGGTCCTACAAAACAAAAGGGTACGCCCTCCAAAGATATCAAGTCAAAAATATCATGACAAGTGTAAACCACATCTGATAAACAATGCACCTAAACACGTGCATCAAAACTACCTCATCAAATTAAACAAATGCTCCAATACCCTATACAATTGACCAAGTTTAGGCATGGGAGGGGTGTCATAAAATTCCTATTGGGTAGACCAAAACCCTCAAGTAGGGGATGCTTCCAAGGATGGCCTTTCAAGGTTATGTAGTGGATGATGAGGTGGAAGTGGTTTCGACTTCATAGGTCAATGATTTTCATGACATACAAGGGCTCGTATTATCTCATTTATGGGTGCTTTTGTAGAGGGTGTGTGTCACCTTCATTTGCGATGCACTTTTTCCAAGCCCATCTTCTTGCCATTCTTTATTTATTTCATGTGTTAAGGAACAAGATGAAGGCCATTGTCCTGGATTGGTGTCTAGGTGATGACAATTTCATTCCAAAATACCTCGTGGAAATGAGAAGGCTGGCGCGTGATGAGACCCCCTTTCTTTCAATTGTGTAACTAAGAACCACTACCCTGGCTTGGTGACCAGATGATGGTAATGTCATACCGCTAAATACCCATGATCATGATAGGTCGGCTCATGATGAGACCTCCCATCCTCCAACTAACCCCTTAAGCACTCACTATCATTTATTTTTGTAGGTCCCCCATTTCTTATAGAGAAGTGTTTCATTTCTTTCTCGGGGATCCCTAGGCGAAGCATTTGGAAGGTCTATATTTAGGATTTTATCTTTTTAGCCAACATCAATACCTCTGGAACTTCAACCCCTTCTTCCCATGAAATGAGGTACATGCCCTTATTGGGTCACTAAAGTCAAAGGGCCTAGAAGAGTGAAATATGATGGGAATGTAATGAACAAAAAGTGGTAAGTATAGTCGGGAATGGTATGACAACCCCTTAAGGGACCCCCAGTCAAAAAACTTCACCAAAGGTTGGCCACTTACTAGGAAATCTGTGACACTCACCAAGGTAAAATAGGGTCAAAAGCATAATGTCCAATCATGCATTCTATAATAAAAAGCAACTTAAATATAACATGTTTAAATGCCTTAAATATTAGGGTGATTACTTGCCACAATACCTGACTTGTACCACATGGAGCAAGACCCATCTTCCTTCGAGAAGTTGGCTGGTGTGGTGGATGAGTTGACAATGGATCATAATGTGGTGATAGAGCGGGCTTTCGTATGTGCAAGTGGGCACTTCTAGTCATGTATTCTCTCGACACTCCATATCTGCAACCTGAGGGCCTCGAGACATCATCTCCTTAGTTATCCCACAAAATAGGGATAACAACACCAACAAACCATGTTAAATAATGTCTCACTATGATAAGCCACCGAATGTCCATGTTGAGTGAGGACTGCACCAATAGCATACTCTGAAGTGCCTATCTCAATCTCAAAGGGTTGTTGCATATCTAACAGAATGAGCACTGGTATCGAATATAGATGGTGTTTCAAATCTCGAATGCTTTTTGTTGTAACTTGGCCCAAACAAACTTAGCTTTGACTTGACCCTTGGTCACTTGGATTAGGGGTCAATCACTATAGTATAATTCCAACAAGAACTTGCAATAGAAGTTGGAAAGGCCCAAGAAACTACAAAGCTTAGTTGGATCGACATGCACACCATGCTCATCCATGATGTATCCCATATATTAAATTCTCTATAGGTCAAATGAGCACTTCTCTGGATTATCATATAACTTGTGTTTCCATGAGGTGCTTAGAACCTAATAAATATGATGCAAATGCTTCACCCAAGTTACATTGAAGATGAAGATATCATCCAAATATATGACCATAAAGGAATTTGTGTCTGGCCACAAGATATAGTCCATCATCCTCATAAACATTGTTGGGGCATTAATCAAGTTGAAAGGCATGACCAACCACTCAAAAAGGCCTTCTTTAGACTTGAAGGTCATCTTCCATACACCAATTTACTTAATTAGCACACTTGGGGGTAGCCTAAATTTAAATCAATCTTACTAAGAAACTTGGTGCCCTTGCATTGATCAAGAAGATCATCAATCTGGGGGATTTGGCGTTGGTTCTTGATCGTAATTTTGTTCAAGTCTCTATAATCAATATAGAGTGACCATGTCCCATCCTTCTTCTGGACTATCATAATTAGGCTCTCGCAAGGTGAGGAGATTGGTCAGATCTGGCCCTTTTGAATTAGCTCTTGAATTTGGTGTTTGATTTTTTCATTCTTCGAAAAAGAACATCTATATACTGGGTTGTTAGATAGAGGATCATTGGGTGTCAAATCAATTACATGCTTTACCTAACAAAACAAAGGCACCCTTGTAGGTGAGGGAATGGTATCTCTATATTCTTCTACTATCTTTTCCACCTACTTTTGTTGTATATATAGACCCCACACAAAGGCCCTAATGGTCATGGTAATCTTTTATTTTCATTCCAACCAAATCATGAAGAGGACAAATTTCCCAATTTGATAGATTACCTTCTTGCACTACTTCGTTGGGATAAAATACACTACGATAGTTGGGACTAATTCTAGTACCGTGTAGAGATGACCTCCCAAAGTAACAATGATATTATAAGGCCTAGGATTGTAAATAAGATGACATTTCCACATGTATGGTTGTCCTAAGAGAACATCACAAACTTCAAGTGAGGTAACATCACACAATACCTCATTGTTGAAGGTATTGATGTTCTAGTGCATGAAACATTGCTAACTAACGCAAATGCCACGTCCCTGGCTCAACCAATCGATGGTGTGTGGATGAGGGTGTGGCATCATCAATAGCATCAACCTCTTGATGACCTCTGTTGAGATCAAGTTTTTATGGTCGTTGCTATTAACAATGAAATGTAGTGAAGTTCCCTTCACCCACATCTGTTAGTGGAAGAGGTGCTCACCTTCCTCGTACTCCTCTAGTTCCTCTGGTTGGACCTTTTTCAGTAGTGATGGTAACATTGGGTTTCACATTGATGGTATGTTTTCCCTTATTCAACTCTATAACAAACTTGAGAAATATAATAAAGAATAAATTGTAAAACTTCAGAGATAAACTCTTAAACTCCAAAGATACCAAAACATTCACCATAAAGAACACAATAATATAGAGAGAAGAACCCTTAAGGTAGGGTAATTCCAATACTCCCTAAGGAAGTAATCACTCCACAAGCCATGCTTGCTACAAAACAATACAATCCAACACATCTCCAATACAATGACAGTCATGTGTATTTATACTTTCTCATGAGTATTCCTGGGGGTTTATGACAACTATCCCTTATTATTATATTATTTCATTTTAATTACATATTGGTCCTATTCCTTTATTATGGGCACATTGCATTCATTATCCCATTGGGTAACCCCCTTATGTACCTCCCTAAATGCCCCATATTATTCTTCCTAGGTACATTACAGGATCTAAATCCAAGTCCAAGCTAGAATCTGATTCTGAAGCTTTCAACTCAGCCAATAATCACTGCTTGGAGTGACATTCATCAATGTTGTGCTAAAGGATTTTGTGGCACTCACACCACTTCCTAGTGTCCTTCTTCAACTTCCCATTACCCTTCTCTGTTTACAACTTGGACTGGTTGTCTTGAGATCAATTATCCTTGCTCTATCATTTGTTTTGTGAGTTAAGACCACCTTTACCATGCTTCTATTATGGAAGATTTGTAGACCCAAACTCCCTCTTAGTCTTCTGCATAAAATTTTGCTCATTCTTGACAACATATTGATAAGCAACTCTCAGTGAGGAGATGTCCATAAACTCCATCTCTATTTGGACGTACCTATGTAGACCACTGTAGTATTTTAGAACCAAGTGCCACTCAAAGTCTGTAATACCCAACTTTGAGCACAAGGTATGAAAAATATTGGTGTACTCTAGTACCATTTGGTCTCTCACTTGGCATGAAGTTGTCCTCCTCAAATACTTGTCACCATAATTTTCATTAGGGTAGAATTCATCCTTGAGGGAATCAACAAAAGCCATCCAAATGGGTTCTATCCTAAATGTTGTAGACTCATCTCTAGCATGTTGCACCAAGTGTGTGTTCCACCAATCTTTGACATGGGGAAAGGACTGAAGGAGCATGAAGGTGATCTTATCACTCTCATTTTTTTAATAGAGTAATCACCCTTTAGTAGACTTAACCATTACTCCAAAGCATCTACACCTATCTCGCCATCAAATAAAGGAATGTCAAAGTTAACTTGTACCTTGAAGGGTGTCATACCTCCAAAGTGACTACTTGTCAAAGGTGCCTCTATTGTTGTTGGCAGTCATCAAAGGATCTAGGAAAAATTATCCATCATATTGTTCCTTGGTTGCATTAGTGCTTCCTCGAGCAACAACTTGATAGGATTTTTTACTCTGTCATCTTTCTTTTCACCCACCATGGGAGGCCACTTAGGCTAGTGAGGGTGGTCTTCACCAAGTTTAATTAGTTCGAGGTCTAACTCCCCATACCTTTACCTCATCCGGGACATGCATGGAGAAACAATAAAGAGCATATTACTCTCATACCACTTATATGGATTGTGTGGAGAATGAAATGCATATAGAAATATACACTTAATCACACAAAGTTATTGCAAAGGGCATAACAATATAATGAAACCTAAATTTTATTAATGAATGAAATAGACAAAAACATTGCAATATACAAATTTAATACTATTGGACGTCATGGTGGTAGCTTATCTATGAAGAGAGATGTGTCAACTATGCTCATTGACAAGAAGACCCCTACAAGAAGCTGAAATTTCCTTTTAACATAAAGTATAAAATCATAAGAGGGAAAAACCCTAAAGATAAAAAATCCCTAGTCCTAAGAGATGAGATGGCAAAAGGAATGTAGATCCCTAGGAGCCTAGTTGATACATCAAATTCCCGAGCCCATAAATTCTACATACAAACTCTATTTGGGGTTTTGCTTGCATTGTTACAAAGCTTATTCTACGCTCTATGTTTTTGGCAAGTCTTGTAATCATAGATTTTGGTGCCATGCCAAGTGTCAAAAACACATGGAAAATTCCCATAAAATGCACTGGAAGTTTAGGACCTGCAACACTATAGTATAATTGCCAAGATGGAGAAATATCATGAGTCAATGGAAGAGGTGGGTGGCCACTAGAATCCACCTAGATTAGTTGTCCCCCAATAGGAAGTAATGATCCTCATTACATCAAATTCCTCCATTAGATGGTGAATTTTTTGTTGCATCTAACTCATGGTGAAGAAGTTGCCCTGCTTTGACAACCCGATAAAGTTGTATATTTTGTTGGAAGGTGTCCTTCATCTTGGTGTCTGTAATTTGGTTGATTGTAGCCTATTCAATATAGTCAAGGTTGAGTTATGTAAGAGCTAAGTGTTCAACCACTTCCATAGTATCCAATATAGGTGGAAAATATAGTCGAAGCAACTCCACATTAAATGCAAGGTGCAAGCCAAGGAAAGGTGGAATATTCAATTCAAAATCATTCTCACCCATTATATTCTTAGTGATGGTGTAAAGATCATATCAGAGTGGTTAGAGCTTTTAGTGGGGACTAGTGAGGTGCTCTTTCTACAAGTGCAACCATACCTTATCACTAACCTAAAACTTATGTGGAACCTAACATTTATTATGTCATTGCTTGTGCTTAGTATTGGTTTTCTGCAAAATGTTGTGAACTTGTTGTTGGATGTGCTGGATCCATTCAAAAAATTTGGTTTCTCTATCTACCTTGATTTGAGCATGGGAGGACTCGTAATGTGTAGGTGTAATGGGGAAAGTTATGATAATTGGGGACAATGGTTGGAACCATGTGCACACTTGAAAATGGTTCTCGCTAATAGAGCTATGAAGGGCCTTGTTGTGGAAGGTAGTTGATTTGATCAACTTGGTGTCCACTGGTGACCATGGGATGAACCAAAAAGTACTCAAGAATATACTATCCTTATCTAAAATTATGGTCCATAACAACCTGAAATGAACCCAAACACACTTAAAGGATATTTTAGCAATGGTTATTGTCGTCATACTCTTATTGCAAGGTGTTGAAATGGCCATCTTAGAGAACCAATCAACGACCACTAATACACAATCATCACCATGTTGAGTTGAGGTCTGGCCTCACATGTAATCCATGGAAACTAACTCTCAGGGCCTATCCAAGGTTGGTAAAGGAGTGTAGAACTCCTACTTCTTGATGATAGGTTTTGTGATGGCATGGGTTGTGCACAATCTGATATACCAACTTACATCATGTTGGATATTTGGCTAGTATAAGTAATTCTACAACACCACCATTGTCTTCCCAAAACTAAAGTGCCATGCCACTCCACTATAATGTGCTTCCAAATATACTTTTCACTCTCGAAGGAACAAAATAATGGCCAAAATGACATAGAAGTGCATCTTGGAGGTGAAATTCTGAAACTTGTTTACCTGCATCTAGTATTTGATAGGTGACAAAGAAGTTAGGGTCTCTATCATACAATTGGGTCCACTCATATATCTCATGTCCACAAGAGTTAAGCATTGTGGTTAGTGCCAAAATCAGAGGTCAGCTGAGGCAGTCCACAACTCAATTTGTTCTACTCTCCTTGTACTTAATGCTCAAGTGGAATTGTTGGAGGTACGTGGATCACTTTCGATGGTGACCGTTCTTAACTTTCCTTACATTTGCATGAATTGCATGGGCTTGTCATCATTGTGGATGATCATTTCCTTTCCCAAAATATAATGTTTCCATTGTCAACATGTCTGCACAATGGATTACATCGCCTTGTCGTAGGTGGGGTACCCACACACCACATCAAAGAGTGTCTTTCTATAATAAGCCATTGGATGTCCATCTTAAGTGAGGATTGCATCGATAACAGAGTCTAAAGCATTTGTCTCAATCTCAAAGGGTTGTTGTTGATCTAACATAATGAGGATTGGTGTTGTATAGAGGCGATGTTTCAAATCCTTAAATTCTTTCTATTGTGACTTGGACCAAACAAACTTAGCTTTGGCTCCACCCTTGGTCAGTTGGCTTAGAGGCCAAGCAATATGAGAGAATCCCAACATGAACCTATAGTATAAGTTGGTGAGGCCCAAGAAACTACAAAGATCCATTAGTGTTTTTGAGGTTGTCTAATCTCAAATGAATTGAACCTTGGTTGGATCCACATGTACACTATGCTCATCCACGATGTATCCCATATACTAAATTCTCTACATGTTAAATGAACACTCTTCTAATTGAAATATAACTTGTATTGTCATGGGGTGCTCAAAACTTGTTGAATATGTTGCAAATGCTCCCTCAAAAAATAGTCGAAGATGAGGATATCATCTAGATAAACAACCACAAAAGAATTTATGAATGGCCACAATATATTGTCCATCATCCTCATAAATGTTGTTGGGGCATTAGTCAAGCCAAAAGGCATGACCAACCACTTGAAGAGGCCTTCTTTGTACTTGAAGGTTGTCTTTAATACATCAATTTGCTCAATTTGCAATTGGTGATAGCCCAACTTTACATCAACCTTATTGAAAAATTTGGTGCCCTTGAATTGATCGAGTAGATCATCAATATAAGGGATTGACTATTGATTCTTGACTATGATTTTATTTAGGGCTCCATAATCAATAAAAAAATCACAATATCCCATCCTTTTTTTGAACCATCACAATTGGGCTCCCATGAGGTGAGGAGCTTGGTCAAATGTGGTCCTTTTGAATTAAATTTTGACCTTGGTGTTTGATTTCTTCATTCTCCAAAAGAGAGTGTCTATATACCATGCCTTTAGGTAGAGGAGCACTGGGTGTCAAATCAATTGCATTCTTTACATGATATTTCATAGTCACCCATTGTAGGTGAGGTGAAGATAATTTTGTATTCTTCCGCTATCTTGTCCACCCACTTTTGTTCTGTAGAGAGACCCCATGCAAAGGCCTTGGCAGTCACAGTGATATTCAATTCAACTTCCAACTAAATCATGAAGATGGAAAATTTATTAATTTGAGAGATTACCTTAATGCTCTACTTTATAAAGACCAAAGAGATTATGGTAGTTGGGACTACCTCTGATACCCTTTAGAGCTTACCTCCTATAGTAATAATGACCCTACAAGGCCCATACTCGTAAACAATATGACATTTCCACATATATGGTTGTCCTAAAATAATATCACAAACTTCAAGTAGGGAAACATCACATAATATCTCATCATTGAAGGTCTTGATGGCATAGTGCAAGCAACATTACTGACTAATGCAAATGTTTCATCCTTGGCTCAACCAACCGATGGTGTATGGGTGGGAGTGTGACGTTAGTGGTAGCTTCAACCTCTTGATGACCTCTACTAAGATCAAGCTCTTATGGCTACCACTATCAATGATGAAATGGAGGGGAGGTCACTTCACCCACATATCTGAGTGGAATAGGTGCTCACCTTCCTCATGCTCCTCTATTTCCTTTGGTTGGATCTTTGTGGTAGTGATGGTAAAATTGGGTTCCATGTCAATGATCTATTTTCCCTTATCCGACTCTTAATCTCAGTCTAAGCTAATACCTTATTCTAAATATTTTAGCTTGGGAAACAATGAATTCTTGGAGAATTATTCATAGTGTTGTGCTAATGGATTTTGTGGAACTCACATTGATTCCCAATGTCCTTATTTGACTTCCCATTACCCTTCTTTGACAACAACTTGAACTAGTTGTCTCAAGGTTATACATCCTTTCCATGTCCTTTTTTTGCAAGTTAAGGTCACCTTTACTGCTTCCATTGTGGCAATTTTGTAGACCTAAACTCCCTCTTACTCCTCTGCTTAAAATTTTGCTTGATCTTGATAGCATACTGATAAATGACTCTAAGTGAGGAGATGTCCAAGAACTCCATCTTTGTTGGTGCGTACCCATGTAGACCGATGTGGTATTTTAGAACCAAGTGCCACTCAGATTATTTGATACCCAACTTTGAGGGAAAGGCATGGAAGGTATAGGTGTACGCTAGCACCATTTAGTCTCTCTCCTTGTACAAAGTTGTCCATCTCTTGCACTAATTGTCATAGTTTCCAACACGGTAGAATTACTCCTTGAGAGAATCAACAAAAGTTGCCCAAGTGGGTTTTGTCCTAAATGTTGCAAACTCGTCTTCAACATGTTGTGCCTAGCAAGTGTCTCGCCAATCTTTGACATAGGGAAGGGACTTAAGGAGCATGAAGGTAATATTCTCACCATTAGAAAAAAAATTGAACAGAGCAATAACCTTATAGCAAACTTAATCATTTATTCAAAGAATATACATTTATCTAGCCTTTATGTTATCACATAAAGCTGTCAAAAGGTCGCAGGGCATCCAAATACTTGTTCACACAGGCCACACCCATGGAAACCAAGTGCATCTTTAATAACAATCCATTTCGGGCTTGAAACACAAGCAACATGCAATTTTAATCTTTCAGCGCCGAACTCCCGAAGCAAATCTAGACCGTTGGTTTGAAAAGGGGTTGATCCGATCCATCGGTTTGAAAGTGCTAGAGTTGAGCCATTAATCAAAGGGCCTCATCCCATATCGCAAGATCAATAACCATGCTCCATTGCGGGGTCAGAAGGTGCTCGAGCGATAATTTTCTTGACCGGTCCTGCAATTGAAACCATGGTAAGTCAAAAGTGATACATGGCGAAAGGTGATGGATTGCGGGCCCAAAGCGGTCTGAATCCAAACCGCTTTTGATGGCCCCACAATCACGTGTTGATATAGCCCCTGAGAGAAACGCGTGGTCGTTCCCTAATCAATAAGTCTCGTTGAGTTCCCAAGGAAAAGCAATTAATGGAAGGTAGAGCTGGTGGTTGAAACCTCAACTCACTCCATAAATGGAAGGCATGGGAGGTCTGGACATGGAGACTGAACTATCAGCCCGAGGTACCCCTGTGGGTGGATTTTCCTGCAAACCCATGCTAATATGAGTTCACGTCTGACAGAAGGATGCACGCGCAGTCTGACGGAAGGCTTCTCAGACGTAAAGCTTTGAATGGAATGGCCAGATCACACTCCTGACAGTGGTGAACAGAGCCGATATAAAATAGATCAGTTTAGAATTTGAAGAGGGGGGTGTTCTTCAGAGGCTGGAGAGCCGAGTGAGTTTCAGGAGCAGGGCTCTGTAATTTTTCAGTTTGTATGCCAACGGGCTTGGATTGTAAATATATGTTATTGAAGATTCCTTTGAATCATTTTTATCAGATCGTCTTCTTAGTTTATACGTTGTTTCATGCTTTCCTTCTTGTCTGAATGTAGTATCTCTGATTCATGGATTCCTAAGGCGATGGAGGATCTATTGCTATCTTGCCCATGTTCATCGTTCATCACTCAGACCCTTTTGTTTTCCTTATTATCTGAATGTAATCTCTCTGATTTATGGATTCCTGAGGCGATGGAGGATCTGTTGCTATCATGCCCATATTTCATGGTTCGTTAGATATTCTCTGTTTTTCTTATTGTCTGGATGTAGGATCTCTCTGATCTATGGATTTCTGAGGTGGTAGAGGATTTGCTGCCATCTTGCTTATTTTTCATGGTTCATCACTCATACATTTTCTGTCTTCTTCTCCTCACCACCACTTAAATCCTTTTGTCTGATAGGTGGTTTAAATGCCTTCCTTATTCACGATACTTATGACTCCATAGCCCAATGGTCCCGAACTGATCTGCAGTCACTGATCTCACCCACTCACACCATTTTGATCCTTTTACTTTATTTTGATGGGTATTGGGCTTATCCTCTTGCAGTTGGAGGGTGACTCTTAGTGCTAACATTCTTGGCGCCTTTGTCGAGGATGGATTTGAGCAGATTAAAGAGATCCCTGGGAAGAATGACATAGATCCAGCTCTTGATGGTAGACAAGAGTGGGATACAATTAGGATATTTAGACACTTAGGAGTTAGTTAAGATCTACTTGGTCTAATATGTCGTTAGGTAAAAGTGTGTTTCTTTAGTATGCATTAGTACACATTTGTAGTTAGGAAATCCGACGATCACGATATGTTCCCGACATAGAGTGATTCGACGGTTCATACTCTCCTCGATCTTAATGACCATTGATCCGTGGCTTAACACCCGATTGGTCCATGATCTCTATTTAAAGAGCATGGAGGGTCATTTGCCGATGATTGATTGTGAGAAACTCTCTTGTTAAATCTCTCTGTAATCTTTTTCTTTGCATTAATAAACTGCTCCAAGTGGCCGCGTTGGCTGGGGCCGTGGATGTTTCCCTGTAGGGGTTTTACCACATGAAAACATCGGTGTGTTGATCTTTGATCTGGTTATGTGAGTGGTTACTAAAGGTGTTCGTCCTCTGTTGGAATACCTGTGTTGTTGAACATGGTATCAGAGCCTGTTTGAAGACCCGCTCCTGTTGTAGATCGAGATCGTGAAGATGAGTTTCCTCATCTCCATTTTCTAGCATTTCTGTACATTTCTAGGCTGACAGGACTATTCCATTGCATCCGGAGCACTTGTTTCATTCAGGAACACTTTTCGTTTCACTCGAAAAGGTTTCTGTTTGCCCAAGATACGACCATTACAGTCAGATCCGGAGGTATAAAGTCTGAATACGCAATTTTTTTTAAATTTTTGCAAAGTTTTGATTTTATTTCAGTTTGTATTTTTTTATTTCTGGGC
This sequence comes from Picea mariana, assembly GCA_032191745.1. Classification (NCBI taxonomy): domain Eukaryota; kingdom Viridiplantae; phylum Streptophyta; class Pinopsida; order Pinales; family Pinaceae; genus Picea; species Picea mariana. Next base: position 51,784 of record JASDQU010589093.1, on the reverse strand, counting down.
TGCTACTCTTTTAGATCTATGTATTCTCTTTGCCCCATTCCTTGTGCGATCTCGGCAAATCAGAAACAGATAAGAAAAGGTGCATCTTCCGGGTAAGCTAACCGAGATCTAACCCTTGTTGTTATCAAGAAGCGGAATTTTTTTCTTGTGTGAAAAGAGTTTTTTTGGAGCATGCTCTCCAAGGCCGTCTTCAACGACAACGACAACGACAACGACAATGACAACGACGACAAC
>JASDQU010589093.1:26157-44386 GCA_032191745.1 Picea mariana | reverse complement strand
TAGATTGGAATGGCTTCCAGTACTAATTTAACTAGAACTAGTCGGCTCGCTCTGGAAATCCATCAAAAACTCCACCCTTTAAACCCTTTTTCCAGCTTTCCTATTAACCAATGCCAATCAACTTTTCTATAATAGTTGGGCTTTAGATGGAAACCCAAGTATAAATTTTGACTTCGAAATTCTAGACAAAGAAGGGAAAAAGGGACTTATAGATATCCAAATAGTCTTCCTCCATACCTGTAACTGACATAGTGGACTTATTTTGATTAATCTGCATACCTGTAGCATTCCAAAAGAGTGTCAGAATTTATGATAGCTTCTCCACATCACCAGGGGAACCATTACAGAAGATTATGAAATCATCCACAAAACAAGGTGTGTAATCCTCAAAGTCTGAGTAATTGAGATGCCTTGAAAGTCTCCATTTCTGATGGCATGTGCCAATTCCATGCTCAAATATTTAGTGACTAGTAGAAATAAGAGGGGTGATAGGGGACAACCCTGTCGGAGCCCTTGCTCAGATCGAAATAAAGGAGATGCAACACCATTGATCAGAACCACATAGGAAACATTCGTAATACAATCCATGACCCATTTAATGAATGGGACTTCAAACCCCAGGTGGGTGAGGAGGATATGGATATAAGACCAACTTACCCGATCATATGCTTTGGAGAGGTATATCTTTAGTATGGTCCCTTTGGATTTATAGAACTTTAGACTATGGAGTCCCTCCTGTGCAACCCCAATATCCTCATGTATTTTTCTACCTTCAAGAAAGCCAAACTTTTCTTTTGAGATTGTGTCTGAGAGAATAGTTTGAATCACATAGAGTTATTGTAGAAAGCATAGTAATATAGTGAAATTGAAATTCTATTAATGAATGGAATAGAAAAAAACACTGCAATATGCAAATCAATATAACTGCCCATAATGGTGGTAGCTTATCTTGAAAGAGAGAGGTGTCAACTATGCTCATTCACAAGAATATCCCTACCTAAGGTTGAAACTAACTTTTAACATAAAGTAAAAAATCACAAGAGGAAAAACCGTAAAGATTCAAAACCCTAACCCTCAGAGATGAGGCGACAAAATGACTGTGGACCCAGAGGATCCTAGTTGATACATCAACTTCCTGGGGCCACAACTTCCATGCACAAACTCTGTTGGGGAATTTCTTGGACCATTGCAAATATTATTCTATGCTCTATGTGTTTAATAGGCCTCACAATGGTAGATTTAAGGACCATTTCAACTACCAAAAGTGCATGGGAAATGCCCTAAAAATGCATTGAAAGTTCAAGACCTACAAAATTGTAGTATAACTGCTAAGAAGGAGAACCATTATGAGTCAATGGAAGAGGTGGGTGGCCACTTGTATCCACCTAGATCAATTAATGAACTTTAGGAGATCATAGTAGACATGTTAGATGATACATATGGTTGCTTGATTTTTGGAGTGTATATCCATCCTTGTTCATGCAAAGGACATTTTTTTGATGTCACACTCATTGAAAGGCCTCCATAAACAACTGGACATCTTGGAATATTTTTGTGATTCCTAAGGACTTTAAGGGAACTTGTTGAAAACAAAATGTTCGACTTTCAACACCTTAAAGACAAACACAAATAATGTCATTCTCATTTATATGGGTGGGTGAGTGGATATGGTCTCATCATGCACATATTCAGGGGTAAATGTTATGCAACACTTGCTTCTCTTGAGAAGTGGTGTTATCAACATCAATTTCAAGACATCTGGGCAAAGATCCATCTCTTTCACTCACTAGCCATGCCTAATGGACTTTGTGGGTATGAGATTTTGGGACCATACCTTTAGGTTGCAAATCAAAATTTATTGTAATTTTGTTCCTCTCCAAACACATTCACACAAAGAAATCAATTCCTTAGACAATTATTCATGTAGAGTTTGATACTACCCCACACATTGCCTTTGTGGGCTTCCAAGGTGCGATCATGATGATTCAAAAGCTTACGAAAATGGGCACCTTTAGGATGGGTCATCTTAGATACCCATATCTTTCACTCAAGGATTCTATGCAATAGACAGATAATGAGATCCACTCTCATTGGTATGCCAGAGCCTCCCCTTTGCTTCGTTTAGTCAATCTTGATATCGATAGGTTTCCTTCACACAACATCTTTATGGATGCACTAGTTCTCTATGAAATGTGAGATAGACATGGGAATTCATGATGATATCTTCAAATATTATCTTCATTCCACATGCTCTACACCATATAACCACTTCCACCAAAGCTCTATTACCAGTATAATGCATATCTTCATTTTAGTGATGGGATCTATAAAACCACTGGATACACCAAACACCAATTGTCTTGCATTTTCACAATTCTTCTTACATAGATAAAAATTTACTTCAATTGATGTTGCATTGAGACATATCACTCTATATCCCAAGACCATTGTGCCTATTGGACATGCTCCCTATAGTCAAACATTGAGGACCACTTTTGTCTTCATATGCTCACCATACTATGTGATCATAGGGTGGTTCTTCTACATTTTTAAGGACTCCTATGACTCACTTCAAGACTTTATTCCAAATGAGGATGATAGATGTGTAGCTTGCTCAAAACAAATACCCTAGAGTGACCCATATCAAGTTGACTATTCCCTACTTTCAACTAATCCCAAATAAGGAGAGACCCCATGGCCAAATTTCTGATATGGACCATTAGAAAGCACAAATCCTCAATAAATCCATCGACCTTGTGGCCATAACAAAGTTATTTTTTCCCTCAAATGGTAGCTCTCTCTCTCTCTCTCTCTCTCTCTCTGAATTAATTTTCTTCCTTTTCAGAGTTTCTAATTTTGTAATTAGCTTTGTATATTTTATTTTGTTGGAATTTATGGTTCTATACTAGTTGCTAAATTATCATGATGTGCTACCATGATACCACTCCGACAATAAGCAACCATTTTTGCTCTAATATACATGTTACCTTCAGTTAGATTTGTATTTTAGAAACCACAATGAACATTCAACTTCTATAAACAAAATTGACATCTTAAACCAAATAGAGTATCAAAAGARACTTAGAAGAAATAAGATTGCATAGGTCAAATGTATTTTTGTGGGCATAATGGTTAAGAATATGTGTTTCCTCTTAAGAGGTCACAAGTTCAAATCCAGTGGGGGGTAGGGTATGTATACCTCCGTAGAATTTACCAGTCAAATCACTAGGCGGAAGGGGTCCCTTGTCCCACAAATAAAGGGGTCTCATACACCAATTTGGTATCTGGCTTGGCTGTGACCTTAAAAATGGATTATTATTATTATTATAAAAGTTTAGCTTCTATTAGCACCAAAAAATGCAATAAACAAAATGCATAAAATACAAGATAGCATTCTATTGTATGACTCAAAGGCCTCCCAACAAATTGTATGGGTTTGCATCCAACTCCAAAATTGATATATCCCATAACTAATGCCACTACTTGCTCTAACCTTTACAACTCTAATTGGCTCACTTAGTGAATCATGCAAGACTATCGCAAGTGACTCATACTCCACTTAGGTTCAAATTCCTCATAGATGTGTTTTTTTATAGGGGCCATACCATTTATGCAAGAGTGTCTTGTCTTACTTGTGCACATAAACCTTCCATGTAAATAAGGCCAATTGAAATTCCTATACAAATATGACCAAAGAGTGTTTTCAAGGATTGTTATAACAAGTTAATCAAAAGCATTGAAAAAAAACATAAAAGCAAAAAAAAAAAAAAATTTCATAGAGGTAGTGATCGCCTTACTAATATAATAGTTGATTAATTGTGGAGATCCTTGCTCAACCTTTCACTCCCTCTTCTTTCGCCCTCTATGGAATGTTGTAATAATAATAAGAACAATAATGATGAGTTACACTTATGTCATTGCATCTTGGAATACTTTCTATGACTATAAAATTTCTTTCCTTTTTAGGAAATATCTTTTCACCTACCAATGGTTCACATCAAAAGTATGCCAAGGGAGCACTAATATTAGTATTGAATTTCGTAGAAAGGAAGAAATGTATAGAAAATTGCATTTGGAAATGGCAATGCGAAGGACTAATGAATTTATCAATTTCATAATGATGACAAACAAGCACATCAATAATGATAACAAAAAATTATAGCTTAATAGCTTCAAGGTAGCTTCATGACATAAGGGATTTTTCCACAATCATTTCATTTACACACTTATGATTTGCATCCTCGAGGATGCCCTCAAGTTCAAAGCCATGGAGCTTCCACTTAATCGAAAAAAGAGGACCCCTTCAAATGTTAGTCCACATCTTTTTATTGAAGTTATCAAGGTTTATGAAAGAAGGGGTATTACAAAAACCCATCACTACCTTATACTCAACTATGTAGAGCTTCATATGTAAGTACACCCTAAATCTTTTCAACACCCCATTAAAAGTTATCATAAATGCATATTGCATATGTCCTCTTCTTTAATGATCCAAAAGAGTTTGGTATTTCTCCCAATGTGTTCAACTACAATGTTCTTATCAAGGATTTTTGGAATCCTAATAAATTGAACCTCTCATTTAGGTTTATGATCATATGAAAAGCCAAGGGTGCTCACTCGATGTCATAACTTTTGGGAAATTGGTTAAGGGCCTTTGTTATAGAGGGTGGGTAGAAGAGGCTTTAAGTAAGGCTAATGAGATGCCTTTGGAGATGGAATCAATAGGATGTAGGCTTAATTTTGTCACCAAAACATGCTTATCAATAACTTAGGTGAGATGAGCAAGGGGAAGGAAGACATCAACATTTTACAGGAGGATATGTCAAAGAAGGGTATTGATCCAAATGTTATCAAGTTCTCATTGTGATAAATTCTTTGTTTAAGAAGGCAAGTTGTAGGAATGAAAAAGTTTACTTTATGAGATGTTGTCCAAGGGTTTCAGTCCCAATATTACTAGCTATGATATTCTTATTAAGGTTATTTGCAAGGGATACATGATTATTGATTCTATTCACAACGTACATAACACAATTAACAAGGATTTTGTCTTGAATGTGGCGAGTTATATGGTCATTATATACTCACTTTAGGGAAAATGAATGCTTAATTAGGCCAAGTAGATATTGAAAGTGGCCCTAGAAAAAGGCCTTATAAAGGAGAGCATTGTTCATGGCATATTTAAAACTTTGTATTGAATCAAGGCCCCAATTTGCAACAACCATTATTGTTCTTGGTGATTATTTTGTGGTCATATGTTTGGGGATTGTATATTTATCATCATCTAGAAAATTTCATCTATATTCTCTTGTATCAAACATGATTCACAACATGGAAAGTGAAACAAAGACAATGTGCAAGTGGTCAACTTTGTTGCTCACAAATTGTACTTATTGGAAACACCTAACTCCTAAATATAGTGTCATATTTCTTCCTACCACTAACAATGAAGTTAATATTTAACAACAATCGATTTAAGAAATGGTGGTTCTCATTTCTTCAAGAACGATATATAAAGTCTTTCATCCTTATTAATTAATGTTGAATTCAAAAGGAAAATGTAGCTGGTTGCATTATTTATACAATACCCAACTTATCATCCTTGTCTAAAATTTGTTGAATTTATGTCTCTTATGATTGAGGGGATATTGGATTGAATATTATTATTGGTATTGGAATTTCAACATCGAAAATTTTTCAAACCAAAGAAATTGAGGATGTCAATTATGAAATCATTGATGTTCTTGCTAGTCCAACAATGCAAACCCTTTAAGGAACCCATTATTTCAACAACAACATAAATCATAACAATAATGATCATGCCATAAAAGTAGAAGAATGTTCCTTATTCCTATCATCCTTCTCAAATTATATGCATCATCATCCCTTCTTGCCATTTGGTATCCCATGGATCTCATTGTCCCCACTCAAAATAAGGGGCCTCAATTCCCTCGAAATAAAACAACATTTACAACCCAACAACATATGACATGTGTGCAAGCAATATCTCTATTAAAAAAAAACAATATATATACTTAGTAGCCCTCAACACATTTAAAGCATCCTCACGATAGAAGGACTTTTTCCACAATCAAGTCACTTATGTGCTTATGATCCACATTTTGGGCATGCCCACAAGTTCAAATCCATGGATCTTATACTGAACTAAATGAAAGAAAGAGCCTTTGAAATACCACCCCAATGTTTTTTTTTTCATGTTGTCCATGTCTATGTGAATACAGTATGCCATAAAATGCCATCTCTAACTTCTACTTAGTTGTGCAAATATTCAAATGTAAGTACCCCCTAAATCTTTTCAACACCATGTTAAAAGTACTCATTAATGCAGATTGCCAAGATGTTGTTGCATATATACTCTTCCTCATTCTAGAAGTGCTTGGTATTTTTCCTAGTGTGTTTAGCTATAATGTGCTTATTCAAAGGCTTTTTGTAAGGCTAATAAATTAAACCTAACGTTTAGGCTAGTGGATCATATGCAAAGCAAAGGGTGACCACTTGATGTTATGTCTTTTGGGACATTAGTTGGTAAGAGATCTGTCAAAGTGGGAGGGTAGAATATAATATAGGGATATTGAAGAAGATGAAATCAAAGGGTTGTGACCTACATGTTTGATCTATAAACTACCATGGAATAGTTCATCACAACAAATCTTACAATATTATGAAATATTTTATTATGTATTGTATTACCTTAGATCTCATATTTAATATTACTATCAAAATTATGGAAATAACTGAAACCAAAATGAAAGAAACAAGAAAATGAACACACCATCCATACAAATGAACACAATATGTGACATGGGAAACCCAATATGGGAGAAAACCCAACTAGAAGGTGATTCCTATGCTATGTTCTTTTTTTCTTAGCTATGAAATGCAAGTACAAAGAAAGGGTCACTCACTGTGGAGTTGCAATGGACAATGTGCCTTGAATGACTGCTACATAATATTCTACCTCCTTTGATATGCTTGAATATCCCACTCTTATATGCCTTGGTCAACTATGGAATAATAGCAATACCAAAAGAATGGAACCCCGCCCTTTCCTAACAGCCCAATATTTAGCACAACCTAATAGTCGTTTAGGGTCAAGATTAGGGTTTTTGCATGCTTCAACCCTTAATTAGTGTTAGAGTTTTGGACCCTCTAAAATATTCTTGAGAAATGGGGGCTAACATGGCATCCAATATGTACCATGGTGGTCAACAAGGTAGGACAACTTGCGAGAGGCATAACTTCCACATACGAACTCCAGTTGAGGTGATTTTTGCAACATTGGAAAGCTTACGATGCTTAGGATAGTGTTGAGGGAGCGGAAGCTAAAATTGTGTAGTTTTGACCCCAAAAAGTTCCATTTTATGCCTCAAATATACTCTGGAACTTTTTGGACCCCAAATCACCAAACTAGGACCTGCTCCTAAAATGAGCTCTACAATCCAATCCTTCCAATGTTTCCTCCCAAAAAGTACCAAGACATATGAAAAATTATATAATGATCCATTTTGGATCAATGTTGTTGTCTACAATAAAATTACCAATGGATTGTGCATAGATAGACATCTTATGAGGGCTAATGAGATGCTTTTGGAGTTGGAATCAAGAGAATGCAATCCTAATATTGTCACCTATAACACACTTATTAATGGCTTATGTAAGATGGGAAGGTGGAAAGAATCCATCAAACTTTTGCTTGAGAATATGCCAGAGAATGGAATTGTTCCATTTATTATTAGGTTCTCCACTTTGATGATTTCTTTGTATGAGGAAGGAATTTTTTAGGAATTCAAATTTTTTCTTGATGAGATGTTTACCAAGGGTTTGAGTCCCTTTGTCACTAGTTAAATATAATTATTAAGGTTCTTTGCAAGAAAACACAATTGTTGATTCTATTTACTTTGTACATAACACGATCCACAAGGATTTTGTCCACAATGTAGTAAGTTATAACATAATTATAGACTCACTTTGTGACAAGTGGATGCTTAATTAATATTCTAGTGGGCATCCTAGAAAACAATAGGAAGAAATGATTTATTTGTTTGTAGAAGGAAAATAAGGATAATGAGCATCTTCCTTTGGTTAAGTGGCATAGACTAGCCAAGCCTATAACCTTTAGGGGATGGGAACTAATATCGATCACTTTGGGAAGGTGTTGGTAGCTAAAAGTGTAGCTTACCCAATACCCTCTCTACTCTATTGAGGATACATGGTACTTCTTGAAACCACCAATTCACATCGACTTCTTGCTTTGATACCACAATGTAATGTGCACAATTGCAAAATTAAGTTGTAACCAACAATGTTACATGTAATTCACAAACAATTACAATTTAGCAGTAGAATAACAATGACCATGACCAATTAATCCACTACCCATGAGTACAATCATCCATCTCAACACATAAACCATGAGTATGTCATACATTATATGAATATGGCTGATACATGGGAATTTGTAGCATCATTCTTATCATTTACAACAACCTACTTATATAGTTCTTTCACATACATATAGTTACATTCTCCTCATGATTATGCCCCCTTTTGAGAATCCCACAAGGCCATTTACAACTACTTGACATGGTTAGAAACTAATATGCGAGATAGAGGTAGAATTAAATCCTCTGCATTACAATATGTGGTTGTGACAACTACCTAATTCTACATATGAATTACTACCATGAAACCCAACATGCACTCCCGAGCCCTAATGTCCACTCCCAGACTTGTAACTTCCACAGTGAGCACATAATCTTCAACACAACACTCACCACAAGCATTAGTATCCAAAATATAAATAGTACAAATCAATAGTTTAACTATCATCAACTACACTTGGGGAATAGCTCCACGGGAGTGTTTTTCCACCCAACCATAGACACCAGCTTGAGTAGGTTCCACCTCTATGCCAATCATGAAACAAAAAGGGGGAATTTACTAGCTAAGGCTATGACTATCTCACTCAACCCAAAAAATTAATAAAGTGCCAGATATTTTACGTCTTAGCCTAGGTTTACAACAACATTTACATTCATGAAAGTTACCCTTCAACCCATTCATTCTACAACAATCCCACTTTCCAAATTCTCTTTCCCAACCTTGTTCAACACAATTAATGGGATCCCCTTTGTTGCTAAACAATCCATCAACATATCCCACTTACTTCCAATGCTTCAATGTCAGTTGGCCATGAAAATATCCAATGCTAGAAGCAAGGGAATCTTAGTTGTAGTTATTACACACATTCATAACCATGGTTTTCCTCACACAAGCATGGAAAAAAGACTATGATAGCAACATATCTCTAGTTTAGTGCAATCTCAATATTAACACATTCAACATACTAGTGTCCTTAGCATGTGTGCATCATCTCTTAGCATACTATAATGTTATCATCCTCCATGGTTTATCATACTAGTGTCCCAACCTACTAGCGCCTCTCTCATCATAAGTGGATGGTAGCCTTCTCCCTCATTTAGCATACTAGTGTATTCAACATATGTGCATGGTCTATCAACATACTCGAGTAACAAGCTCTAATATGGTTTCCCCCCAATGAGAGAATGAATGAATTATTTTCCCCCAAAGGTGGAATGAATCCCTTCCAAGGATTGCATGAATATATGACTTGCATGGAGACCATGCGCCCCTTCATAAAGCTTGTGAAATAAGCATAAGGAAGATAATATAAAGGGATATGAAGGCTTGGAAGATAGACACTTGGAAACCTCAATAAAATATCATTTTATTGACCACCCCCTATTTTCCCTCTTTTTTGTTTCATTGCTCCCCTAGTGCTTCTAGGGAGATATAACCCCAAGTGAACTTTTATATTATTATTATAAATTCCAAATTAATCAAATGTAAACCACTTACCCACTTACCACATACTTACTCTTTATGTGCATGCTTGTAGGGGTATTACATTCCTCTCCCCCTTGGAATAACACCATCTTTCATGTTCTTCTTTCCAATAATAGAACCATGTCTTCAATCTTCAACTGTGCATAAAACAACCATCAAGAAAAATAGGCTTGTTATAGCCATTTTTATAAAATACTCATTCCATTCACATGAATTTTTTCAACTCCACAATGTAAGCAATATTAAAAAATAAGTATGCAATCTTAATTCAATACTTATGTATATACCCATTTCTCTACTCCACAAGGCTACCACGGGTAATAATTTAGCTCGTTGTCCTTTCCGACACACCCTCCTTGATCCCAAAAATCACGCCACATGAATTTCTTATAGTAAGTTCACTTAAATTTCCTCTTCCTTGCTGCACTCACCCTTGTAGGCTCAAACATCCCCTTCTCAGCTAAATTGTCCCTCAAGTGATCCATGTTGCCAACGCTTTCACTTGCAAGAAGAGTTCCAACTTATAGATTCTTACACTAGGCATTCATTGGTAGCCTCTATTCAATTAGTAACTCATGGCAATCACATGGTTATAGTGTCATCATAGTGGCCTTCTTATTTGGATTTCTAGTTTTCTAGAGTCATCATTTTCCATTATTTTGTTCTCTTGATAGAGATTTTTTGCAGTCCATAAAAACATGACTACTTTTGCATACTACCTTTTCACTGCAACATCCACTACAACTCCTAAAATGATCTCAAAACTCATGAGTTATCATAATTCTATCATTTCAACTGTAATCATATTATATGCAATGATATTTGACATAATCATACATTCATACAATATATTCAGACAATGCACACGAAGCATATAGTTGTGCATAACCACAACTTGCACACTTATAATTTACTCATGCACATCTACTCAATGCATCCTCACATTGATTCAAGAACACTATATTCTTATGTCATGTATTCCACCACGATGATTTGGATTGTTTAGCCAACGCTTTGACACATCATCCAACCACCTCCCCAATACATGCTCAACCATCTAGACATCTTCCTCCTCAACCCAGCACAACACCAGGTGTATACCCTTTCTTTGCTAAATAATTACTCAAGCATATTAGACAACATTTCCTTTCTCTTCTTTGTAGTCCCTTAGGAAATCCTTCCCCTTTAAAGGTGCTCTCAATGTTGGAAAGTAGGTTACAGTCCAAGACACCAATACACGTAGGATGACCATTGGACACTTGTGTAGCACTATAGCTTTCCATATCCAACAACATTCTGGCCTCACACATGGCTAGCTCTCCTAGCATCCATTTCTATAACATGATTTTAACTCCTAACCTTCCTTAGTTATTAACTCATATATGGCACCACTTGACATGCCATTTTATTTGATATGAATGCATTCAAAATATTAAACAATCTTTATATGTCAAAATCTTTATACCTTTAGCACACCGAGTGGGATAACATTCACATAAATGCATTCATATCATACAAACATATCAATTTAGGATATCATAGCCATATTTAGGGAATTATTACCTAAATTTCCTTAAGCATCTATGCAACATAATCACACTAAATCCATACCTACATGGTTTCCATCAACTTATTTGTTGCTAATTGATCAATTGTTGTGTTATAGAGGCTCAGATACTCCTTTCACCAACCTGTTGATCCACATTTTATTGTCCTCATCTTTTCTTCACAAGGTTGACTATCATATGCAACATCATCATCATCATATTCAACCATGTGATCATCCTTTTCCTAGTTACCCATCAATAGCCACATTTAATCGTTGTAACATATTTATTGCATATATATTAGCTCTACTCTTACTTTATAAGCATATTATATATGCTCAAGCATTTCCGTATGCACTAAAAGCATATCTATGTGCACCAAGCATTAACTCTCGGCATGCCTACTAGTGCATATGTATTCTAACTATCTAATATCTTACATTCTTGCATTCCTATGTTTTAAAACTATAAATACTTAATGGATTTTTCAATATTATAAATACATAAATGCAACTAGAAAAAAGTTAAGGAATTCTCCCTCATTATCATGGATGCCTCGCTAGCCATGTTCACAATTTACTTCTATAACACTTTCCTCAACATCTTGTAGCTTGCTTTAACATTGTTACAACTTCCTTTTTCATCTTTGGCCATCCTCAAATCCCACTGGATTCCAGTAATAATATCTCCTCTTATTCTGACAATATTTGCATTGCTTCTCCCTTTTCTGAGCACTTTCTAGCTAATACAAACTTGGCCGCTCCACATTTCTGGCCCAAATATCATATTTGTGTTGCATATTTAGCACATGCTTCCTTTTCTGGTTAACCTTGCCCAATTTACCTTGCTTGAGTTTTTCCAGCACTCACAGTCCCACCAATTATATCACTCTAGCTTCATACTGATATTGTAGTCTTATTACCCACTATCTTCTTCTTTGACCAATTTCGCCTCAACCTTGACTTCATCAATCAACATTCCAACACAATATAGTGTTTCATGTATGTCTCTTCAATTTCATATAGACTCCCCTAAAGTCCAATCTGTTTTGCATATACTATCCAAGCCAGATATGATTTCCCCTTGCAAATGCCTTATGAATACTTCCCTTCTGGAAATCACTACACTTATTTGATTTGTTATCCATTTATACACTTGGAATGCACTCAACATAACCTACCTTCATCTCTCATCCATAATTCCCATTTACTTGCTAGAATCACTCCCTTAATGCTACAATATCTTCCAACTAACACAAGTATCCACATGATGACATCTCTCACCCTTATCTCTAGTTTTCTATAGAATTTGTTCCTTTCTAGAATTTCTCTTYACTTCATTGGATAATCTCTGTGAAGTCTGATTCTATTCACGAAKACCAATCCATACACAATGGAGTGCTTTATTCCTCCATTGGCACCTTTAAAGTGGAAATCCATTTTTCATTGTATTCTTTACACCTAAGTTGTTGATTCATAGCCTACAACTCTTCCAATAATACATACACTTACCTACATAGATGCTTTACTCATCACCTTAGGAAGTTTGTGTTCTCTTTTACCTTGAGATATTTCCTTTACGATACCAAACTGCTATCACTTCCTTCTTTGTAATCATGCTATGCAACCATTATTACTTATTTTTCTTTCTCTATATTCAGGATTGGGGAACTTTTATTACCTTATTATGCATGTTGATATCCTTCTTTACTTTCTAGCTTATTCTATGCTTCTTTCTCTTGTCATTATTACTTGGCTACACACAATAACCAACTATATTGTTCATGACTCTTACAAATCTTATCTACATGTTTGTATCTTCCATGTTCTTGCTAATTATTCTCTTTTGGCATCCAAATCCAACAACCAAGAGTTCCCATGACTTCTTATACTTGTCATTGTTCTTTGATTCTTATAATATTCAACTACCATAGCCAGATAATTCAATAACTCTTCGTATGCAATTCATATTACACTTACTAATTAGAATAAGTACACGTATGCATCCATATTTAAGACACCAACTTCTTGGTCCCTTCATTCTTCATGATTGATCCTAGAATCAATCTGCAAAAATCCTTAACAGTCTTCATTCACAACATTCATCCATCTTGATACTAACATTGCAGTAATACCATTGGTTGGATTATCCTTGTTCATCCTTGCTCATTAGTCCAACATTCAACCCGCTATTAAACAACCATTTCTACTATCATGCTTTTTGACATCCAAATGTTCCTTTACATCATTTCATAGGCACCAGCATGGGGTATTTGCAGTCTTCCTTGTTCAATCTTCACAACTGGTATGCACCTCTATCATCCTAAACTCCTTTTCCAAAATTAAAACTGCTTTGGAAGTCTTCCACATTTGACAGTTGCATTGTTTTATTTTTTTTAATAACCAAAACTAGGACATTTATATTATATAAAAGCTATAGTGAGGCTAAACAACAAAATTACATATTGATGTTGTCTAGAGTTTTTGAACAAAAAATGCAAATCTTTGCAAAAAGTAGAGATTACATATGTCTTCAGAAAAAATATCCTGGAATTTCCTATAGTTATATATTTTGAAATAAACACCTAATATTCTAATAGCTTTGAAAAACAACAAAACTTGGTGAAAACATGGTGACTCATAGCCTATTCCAAACTAGCATTGGATGGAACATAGTCCTACTTTCCAATTTCCAGATCCTCTGTTAGTTGGTGGACTGTGTCTTCTTCCTTGAAATCTCCTTGAGTTCAATTGATTGACATCCTTTGATTGAAGGCCCCTGATTGAGTTCCTTTGTTCAAGTTAACAACCATGTTTCTCATCATATTACATTCAACTTCCAGAGTGGTAAATTGTTGTTTTTTTATACAAGTGTACTCATGATTGAGGCATTTTAGGAGATGCATTGGTGCTCATTTTTTTGCACCTTTGTGATTATCGAGAAGAGGGGATTCCTATTGTACATGATCTAGTCTTCATGATTTCAAATAAATCTTCTAATTTATTGTAATTTCTTGTGATCCATAAGGTCAACACATAGACAAGGTCACCAGTCCAAAACCAAAAACCACCCAAGGAACACTTGAAACAAATAAACAACCCCACAAATCTAGAAAAACACCACCAAGACTCCACAATATCCACATTTATGAGGTCTAATAAATGCTCTAAGCATGGCCATGATAGAGCTAGAAGGATGAACCCATGATAGGAGGAACCCGCACCACTAGAGAGAAGATGCTCACTATGATTGAGGCCTATATAACCATGGTGACATAAAACAAATTTTGGCCGAGAGAACATACATTCCAGAAAACCCAATGTATAGAAGAAGTCCAGGGACCAAAACTGATATGGMAACAAACATAGTGCATTCCAAGAAACTAAATCCACAAAACCATGATTTCAAAAGACCAAGTGGAGGATGAATGTATTTCTTACTAGGCAATTGATGGAMATATGAACCAGGCTCGCAACTGCCTTGCTTCCCATTCCCTCTTGAAGCTCCATTATCACACCTCAAGAAAGAGATCTATGAGTTGATGATTCAAGAGTCTTCCCTTCCATGAATTTGAGCATGTGAAGGGGGGTGCATCAGTCTCATCAAATTTCATTTCCTCACTATGTGACTGAGGATAGGGAAGACATGACATATGTTGGTTTAATACAATGGTAGGTGTGCTTGAGTGCATGYATATACGTTTAAGGAATGGCTTGGAAACTTGAACTTTCATTGATCCTCAACACTCCCATTTTCAAAATGGAAGCCTCATTGGTGAGTGAATCCACTTGGGAGTTATGCTCCCTCAATATCTGTTAGAAACAAATATTTTAAGAGAGACACATCTCCTTTTGAGAGAAAGCAAGGATAGATGTTAATTTATTATCGGTTGGGATGGATTTCAAAGCCATCAATTTGATGATTGTGTTTGGATCTCTCACAATGATGAGATATTTGATTATAGAATGAATAGCAATACACAAACCCTAAAGTAGGGCATATGCCTCAACTTGATTGTTGGTGGAATTCCCTAAACCCTAGGCATAATTTTTTTCAAATTTTCCTCCAAGATCAATGATGATCCCTCCACACTTTCCACCCTTAATAGTTGCATCCCTCACTCAATCTAAGAGGCCCTATTCCTACAACTTTATGAAACAACTAGATGCATCTTTTGAAAACTTAAACCTTCTATCATGTTCATATTTGAATTACCTTTCCAACTGCTATAACCATGCTTAATACTGAGCTTTCAGCTGGAATTTATGGCTATATGAAGTTGCCACTTCTAATACGTTTTTTTCCTTTCTCTAGGCTCACACACACACACACACACATAGAAAAAAAGAAAGTAATTTTATTAATAGTTTAACAAAACTACATCAGTAGATGCCAGGGGCATTCCTGTAGCAGTAAGCACCATGTTGCTCAAGTATGTATCCAAAATAAAATAAAAATAATACATAAAATCTGAGTCTAGTCCAATGATATATCCTAGGCTATGAGGGACAACCCATTTTACACTTCTAAATTTTACTTTCTGAATGCTTTACAAAAAAATCAAGACTCTCTATAGTCAATTTTGGGAAATAAAATGTAACAACCAACCAAAAAACTGAAAAACTAAAACATGCTCTTGTAATAGACTAATCAGGCATGGAGGCAAGTGCTGTGAAATATATCAAGCACTCTCATAGAGTGCAGTGGAAACATTAACAATTCAAGCAATTGCATGAGGAAGTTCCTAAAGGAATCATATTATTGGTGGTTGATTTTTCTAAGAATCACATATTTGTTAAACCGGAGGAGATAAAAAGTCAGAATTATCATTTAGACAACGTTTCTATATTTTGAGCATATTTTTTATGAACATGTAGAGCTCAGTATTAATGGTAATGATAAGAAAGCAAATAATCATGAAGTGATTAAGGAGTATTAATTTTACATAAGTGGTGATCATATCCATGATATTTTTTCGTTCAACATTGTTTTGATTTAATTTATAGAGGGGTCACATTTAAAGGCCATTGGGTGTGGTGATGCAGGAGCATCGCTAGCAAAGCACAAGTGGAAGACATCTAGGTGCACTAGCGCATATTTTGAAGAAATTTAAATTTTGAAGAGAGTGTATCATGCAAATCTTTTGAAAAGAATTGTAATTAAAGAACCTATTTAATGTTTTGAGGTGGATGATCTCAAAAGGGACATTAAAGAATGTAATTTATTTTAATGTAGCCGAGTGCAGTACAAATTCAATGTGTTCGATCTGATCTGTCTGTCATGATTATTTATTGTAATAAATATTAGTAGTTGATATCTTTTAATTCGATAGGAGAGCTTTAGATTCGTTGGAGGGAAGAGCTTGAAGAGCCCCTCTTGTATAAAGCTTTGTATTGTTACCCAGTAGAGATTGTTGGCTCTATAGTTGTTGTTGGGAGGTTGCTGAAATTGTTGTTATTGGCACTCAAATTACTGAGAGTTGTTTCCATTGTAGCTGAGAGTCGAGAGCTATTGAGAGGAAGTATATGAACATATGTATATTTCATTTGAATGAATATAACAGAGGAGCATTGTCCCAAATGCATGGAGTTGACATGTCTATCTGAATGAATGAATGGTAGACTTTCTGTTATTTACAATTCTCTGTTATTTCTTGTTCTTGTGCTTATGTATGCATTACATAGATGGATGTATGAACCAATGAAGCTTTAAATAAGTTTCAATTGTTTCTTTTCTATGAGCAAGTGCAAGTATGCATAGTGTCTTCAAGGAGTGCGTTTACAGAGTCTACTTCAACTCATAAGCTCATAAGAGATAATGTGAACCTTATGTGTGCAAGGAGTGCATAGTGTCCACAAGGTGTGCATGATAGAGTTCATTTTGGCTCAGAAAGTTATGGAGATATAGCTTGAAGGAGCTTTGTCTGCAAGGAGTGCGTGATTGAGTCTTCTGACTTAGAAGCTCAGGACGAATAGTGAGAACCGCCCACAAAGTGGCTGGCTTTCAGAGGAGAACCTCTTGCAAGGCGTGCACAGGATGAAATTCGAATAAGTGTCGAAATGAGTATTTTAAGGAGACAAGAGTTCAAGGAAGAACAAGCTCAGGAGGAAGAGTGGTGAGAAATCTTCAAAAGGAAGAGTCCTTTGAGGTTTCCCGGAATTAGTCAAGTGAGAACCATCCAGAAGGGACTGAGATCATTCCAGACCATCAGATCTGGAAGGATTTGAACGGAGGATAGTCGTGAGGTAATTCAGAGGTCAGAGTTCGAGACACTTCAAAGTATTGAAAGGTGGGATCTCCGAAGTCGCGAAGTTGCAAGGCGAATCTTAACCGTTGGCGATGAAGGAGCATGTGGCAACGGATTAGAGAATCTGAGAGTTAGAGGTCTGGAGGAGGTAAGTGTGGAGTAAGTGAAGTTTTACAAAGTCGCGAAACCCGAAGTACAACTAGACCACCAGATTTAGGAAGACACGTGGCAAAGACCCATGAATTCGGAGAAAAGTATTTAGGGAGAAAACAAAGGAGGAGGTCGCAATATCACGCCCAAAGTGGCGAAGTGTTGGCCCGAGGTTATAGCCCGTGGTCACAGAGGAGAAGGGGTCTAGCGTGAGACTAATACTCACAAATCGATGTCACCAAGTGCCAGAGAGAGGATTTGCAAGTAGCCCAAACTTGCACGCGACATCAAGGGGACCTATGAGTGTATAAATTGTTCAGGGTCTGTTGAAGGCCCGAAGAACCAATTGGGTTCAAAGAGTTTGAAGATCCAATACCGGGAGGTCAAAAAATCCCCAGGA
>JASDQU010589093.1:14998-25611 GCA_032191745.1 Picea mariana | reverse complement strand
AGAGGTGGCTCTCCTTTCTCTTAATACGAGACAGAAATCAGGGTCAAATGCACTAGCATATGAAATTTGAGCAGAGGCTTCGGAAGGTTTTATCTCTGCAGAAATTTTGTTATACATTTTATTGAATCTTTTGGAGAAGTCAGAGACTGAATCTCCTTCCTGCTTTTTCAAGGACCCAAACTCAGTCATGTAATATATATAATCTTTTCTATCCCCCCACTGTCTCAGGAAAACATTATCCAGTGCCTCAATATCAACAATAGATCCAGGGGACAGACCCCTGAACCACTTCCTAACTTCACCATCCAGGCTCTGGATGAAGACCCTCATCCAGACGTCTTCATTCAGAATTTGGATGGTCATCCTCCAAGAATTTGACTTGGATTTCGTTTCAGCAAAGTCCAAAAAGTCGTTAGTCTTCGCAGAACTTATTTCAGAACTTCCGGTTGAGTCAGGTGACGTAGTGCCTGAAGAATCGCTTATCCGGGGTGATATGTTTTTGATTGAATCAACTGATCCCTATGTATGGTCACTATCTTGGTTCAATATGTATGGTCACTATCTGATCGGTCTCTCTTCAGCTCTGAGTGGGATCTTAAGTTTTCCCAGCTCTCTTTCTATACCATTCATCTCTGTAAATGTTGTGGGAAACAGGTCACTGTATTCACAGAGTAAATCTGTTATGATTTCTATTATTTGCTCATCCCAGTAATCTCCAATGCTCGCCATTTTGGGATTCTCAAGTATCCCAATGTTGACTTTCTTCACCTTGTTCGGCTCAACAATGACTTCTGATTCTATCGGTGGACCTTCCACTTTTCTTTCGCCTTTTGCTTCCTCGATCTGAATATCGCAAAGATCGTCTTCATCTGGTGCTTCATCCTGCACATGGTAACATGACAACCATTCTTTGACTATCTATTTGTTCCGCTGTTGTTCTTTGGTTATGAGTTTGACTTCTAGATCCTTGATGAATATCACCCCTCTTGTTTGTTTAAGATCTTGTTACACATCAAAATTACTCACTTCAATAGTCTTGCAAGTGTCGTCATTACAAGTGTTGTAAGTGTTGCATCTTGTCCGTGAGTGTCGCATTTTGACCACAAGTGTCGCAAGTGTCACAAACATCATACTGCCATCTTGCCTATGTCATGCCTCTAATGACATCGTAAGGACACTTAAGACACCTAAAATACTAGTTTTGAAGAAGAGAAATCAATTGACAAGGAGTACGAACGTTTTGCCACTGAAAAAACCACTCAAATATCAAATTTGGAAGGCAAGGATCCCCTATGCACTGTCAGGGAGTGTTAATTCTCCCTGGTCCTCTTTGAGGGAGTGCTACAATGCCTTGTGCCTCACTTTGGGGGAGCGCTACCCATTCTGAGTGAAATTTCATTTGTTGAGATAAATCAGGGAAGAATCCCCTTAATTTCTGAAGGTGGTTGGATTCGAATAGAAGCTCAAGGCATGATATTAGGGAAGATCCTCAACTGAAGGAGAGGAATCCTCAACTTATCCCAAATATCTCTCAAGTGGTTGGGCCTCTCCAAGGTTATATAAGGAGGCCTTCTCATGGTGAATGGTACAAAAAAGATTGGATATGTGAAACTTATGATCTCATAAGTGAGATGCCATTGAAGCATAATCAGTGTAGATTACTTGAGCAAAGGGGTTGGACAAGGAGAGCTGGAAGAAGCTGCTGCACGTTCATCAAAGGATTGTAAGTACTCTTCATTTATTCTCATTAATACATATACATGCTTGGCCTGTTTCTTTCAAGTTTATGTTTGTTTCACATGAACTTGTGAGCAGTAGATAGATCTGTATTTGATCTAATCTCAGTGGAATAGGAAGCCCGTTGTGTCTTTGTTTGTTCTACAGAACCTATCGAGGAGCTTAGGATTGGAGCTCAGCTTGGACTTTACGAGGACAAACACCATTAACAAGGTACAAATCTTTCTTCTTCTTCTTCGTATATTAGCTTAATTATATCTAAAAAGGATGTCAGTGTCCACGTTAAGCACTTTTCTGTCTTGGCCTTAGGAGTCTAGAGACCAAGAGGGAATCTGCTTGTCCACAAGAGGATTCACCTGTAACAGAAATTGACGACTCCACTGGGGAAGTGCTCTGATTTTTGTTTCCTTTCCTAGGTCTTGTCTTGGCTTTAGCTCATCATTTGACCTTCTCCATACTGTCTCTTTTTGATTCTTAGATCTAATTGATTGGATCTTGATTTCATCATTTTCAATTTGATTGAATGAGTTTGCTTGATTTTTTGAGTTTCTGGGCATTTTTCTAAACTTTTGAAGCCTAGCGCTCCCCTGTCCTTGCTATCAGAGTGTTAACACTCCCTGGTGTTCTTACATAGAGCGTTGGAATGCTTTGGTGCCCTTTACACAAGAGTGCTACCCCTTTTCTGTGAGAAATCCTCTAGGTTTTTAATTCTTTGAGTTCATTTTTTCTTTTGGCACTTGCGCAGAAGTCCTTACAATCTCAGTTCATCTTGGTCTTGGCCTTCAACACCCTATTTTCTAAGAATTGATCCTCTTTTGTTTGGAAATTTGACATTTTATTTCCTTGCCTTGGAGTCACTCTTTGTCTTTGCTGACCTAGAGTTAGCTTGTTGTTTTCTTCTCATTTATCTGATTGAGTGGAAGCTTTTGTGAGGAAATCCAAAGGTCCATGAACCTTTCCGTTTGATCTTTCAAGTCAGTTTTCTAGCATTTCTCTTTTGTTTGAGGTTTTTGGTTCTTGTTTGCAAATTTGGTTATCTTTGTCTTTCTTGTCTTTCTGATTGACATTAAAAGTTTTACATCTAATTATCATTCACATATAAACAAAAGGACATATTTTAGTGATTGGTTTGGATATTAGAAGGCATTTCTTAAATTTTTTAGCATTATATTAGATTTGATTGAGAAACAATTGTATGAGGATGTTGCATCTCAGTGTTTGATAATGAAATGAACTTTCTCTCTTTCCCTTAAATAAACATTCATCGAAAGACAAGACTGCTTATCAATTTCTTATGCATTTTTTGGGAATTGAGTCACAATATCATCAGTTTCAATTTCATACACCCTTGAGTAAAGAACAACTGTAAAATTATCGCTAATTAAAATTTATCTAGAACATTTTTGTTTTTAGAATCTTCCACCAACATTAGACTAGGACAAGTACTTTGGATTAGGCTGTGAGTATAACTCTCCAAAGTTTTTCAAAACAAACATTAGCATCTTGTGATAGGGAGAGAAAATCCAATTGTCGTATAGGTTTTATGGGATCCCCCTCTCACACAGGGGTTACACACGAGGTCGCATTCAGGAGAATTACAAAGATTATCCCTTCGTGGCTCAATTGTTTGTAGTGGTCGGATTGTATATTGGGGGTCACTTGAGGGTATACCAATGATTATGTGTGGGAGCCTCTTGAGTTGATTTTAGACTTGTTATCCTGCCCATACATTTGGATTGGAATGTCGACTGTACCCACCCAGGGGTTGACTGCGAGTTGGTGTCCTTAGTAGCCATAATCTTTAGGTACTTACACAAGGTGACGGTGAAGGGAAGTATCACTATACCTGGAAAAAACATTGGTCAAACTCACTTGGGCTCCTTGGAGGGTAAATCCATAATTACTACGTGGAAGCTTGCACCCAGGTGAAATCCCATTAAGCAGGTCGCCATTGTAACTGTTCCACCATATCCTATCCCCTTCTTGATTTGATCATACGACGTTGGATTTCATCACCAACTAGTACGATCATCGAGGGAAGGTTTTGTTTGCTTGGTTTTGATTCCTAGATTTTATTAGCGTATACTGTTTCTTTTCGTTAGTTGGCCCTAGATTTTCAKCATGTGCTGTTATTCTCCAAAATTGAGCCTGTAGAYGATAAAGGTCTTGGCCGATCGYGTAGGATGCAAGGGCTTCCTTCGGAAGGCTACCAACCCTTACCTCCTAACCCTCCAAAAGAAAACTACCGTGGAGAGGTAGAAAATAAATCTGATGCTGGGAGTGTTGTTGCTCCTCTGTTAKACAATCCAGAAGGCGCTTTGGTTACAATTGAGAATCCCACTCCTCGCACTACATCTGTGTCAGCAACCCCTCTTGAACCAGTTTTGCTTCRTCTAGATTCCCTTGGGAATGTYATAGACGAAGAGGTCCCACAGTTACCTGAGAGAGCATTTACCGAAACATATATGGGATCCATAGAACCAATATTTGGTGATGAGTATATGACTYYTATTCGTCCTACCACTGTAGTAGATACAAATCCYGCACATGCTCATTCTGTATGGAGGACTTCATCAGGACRCGATCTCTATGAGCATTTTGAATCCATTCGACAACCCTTTAATCCTCATGACCCTYCTGTTGAAACAGGGCCATTCGGTCAAACTATGAATCACTCCATCGATCAGGTCATTAACGCTASTGTTACGTCAGCACAAGTCCATCCTAATGCTGGACTCATCACCTCTACTCATTCCCAAGGCACTTCGATCCCTACCCCAAATTTTACAAACTTTCACTCTACAGCTCCACATGTTCCGCACGATCTTGCTGGCACATAGTTGCACCAGAGAATGTAKACCCTTGCCAGCCAAATACAAYCGTCTGGAGGGAAACCACCATCTAGTGGACCTATCCCTCCTGGAAGACCACCATCCTATGGTGGGCCTACCCCTCCCAGGGGACAAACCCCTTTTCATGTTCTTCCTAGAGGGAAACCTCCCTTTTCCAGTCATACCTCGGTCGTTAATCCACCGCTGGCAGGGGGGAAACATTCATTTGCTAGAAACCCTTCACAATCCTGGGGAGTATATTTGGGAGACACATTTACCCAACCCCACGTTGGGGGGCACTCATATCATAACCCACAAGGAGGAGTATCAAATCCTGTTCCTTCCGGACCATCTTATGGACAACCTTATCTGGGTGGCATCCCAAACACCACCTGGAGTCCTCAAGGACAACAACCTTATCCTACCCACGGGTCTAATGTGTATCCACCTCCAGGATCTACTCCTTACCCTCCTCAAGGGAAAAATGTTTATCCTCCTTATGGGTAAGCAAATCACTCGGCTTATAATGCTCAGAACCCACCAGGTTATGCAAATATTTCTCACCCATCATCGAATCCTGCTTATCCTGGTCAGAAACAACTGTATGTAGGAGGACCTACTAGTTACAATTATCCACCTAACCTAGTTTATGGTCCTACTGGTGTTCCTATGCCACACCAGTATCATCCGCAAGTTAACCGACAACTACCTTTCCTTGCGACTCTGGATCTCCTAGATTTGTCTTGGTTAACTAATGATCCTATGCCCATATTTATATGTTTAATGGGATTAATTTGACCACTCACTCTAAGACATACGACACACCAGTTAAACCTGACAAAGGAAAAGTCACTAACGGTACCGGTACTTTACCAGATCCATCATCGTCCTCCATTAGTCCTCCGTCTGGACCACTTCAGATTGAGAAACCTACGTTCGACTCTATATTACACCCTCCTAAGAGAACTGTCCGTAAATCTACCTTTAATCCTAGTTCACGTGCCACCCAGAACTACAACATTGTTGAAGATTTGGCTCAAGCACCGTGTGCTATGTCTATGTTAGAAGTTCTACAACGCTGCCCCAGTCAACGTAGAATGCTCTTGGCTGCTATTGGCGCTGTTGATCCTGAGTCGTCCAACAATATCATGTTTAACCTAGACAATTATACATCTCGACTCTCCCACCAACTTGATTTCCAAATTGATGTTGTTGTTCAAAATCAACAAATTCACCGAACCATCTTGGATGAGGGAGCCTCCACTTGTGTCATGTCTTTAGCATGTTGGAAAAGTTTAAAATCACCCACACTTAAAAAATCCCCAATGATGTTACGCGCATTCGATGGGTGAGGTTTTCATCCCCATGGGATTTTACAGTCCCTGCCCATCCAGTTGGGTGGTGAAACCGTTACTGTTGATGTTGAGGTGGTCGATGCTCCCCTTGATTACAACTTATTACTTGGAAGAAGTTGGTTTTATGCTATGATTGCCATTGCCTCGTCGATGTTTCGATGTGTACAATTTCATCATCAGGGTAAAATTGTCACTGTCGATCAGTTAGATTTCTGTACACCCGACGCTCGCGCTCGCGCTACCAACAACATTCCTTTCTTGGGAGAGCATAAGATCATGTATGAAAGCATTGGTGTTGGCTTGCTGAAAGATTCTAGCCTTATGGGTACCTTCCCTACACTACTTTCACCGACTACACATCATATTTCCACCATCGATATGATTTCAACCATGACTTATCAATCTTTGGAATCATCTGACCCTTGGATTGTACCTAGTCCCTTGGAATTCAATGCACTAGGTGACACCATGCCACTTAGTCTAGCTAAAACATCATACGTTGCTATCCAATCCACTTCTCCCTCTTCGGATGACCAACATCTATTGGCACCCGATAGTTACTCGATGCCATCATGGTTAAATTCCTTGTCATCTTCATTCGACTACATTTCCCCAATTTTTCCCTCTGATGAATCTATTATGGAAATTATGAGCATTGATGAGCTAGCTCAGGATGATAACCATCATTGATACTCTTTTCTTCCCCCTCGTGAAGAAATTCGGGAAGATATACACTCTATCTTCCCTCCTGATGTTGATTTTCCATCGTCTCCCATGCCTTCAACTTTCGATGATTTGGATCCGGTAGTTGACATGTTGATCTCTTCGGTAGGGATATTGGAGTCCGATATCCTTACCCCTGTCACGACCCTCAACATGTATTCCTTCCAGAGTGATTTTCTTCCATCCAGTGAAGATCTCTTGGAATCCATGACCGAGTTTTGTCCCTTGACATGGTGTCCTCCCAGAGCGTTATTTTCTTTGAAGCCATGATTAAGGAGGGGCCACGAGCATAGTTTTTCTCTCTATGTCAAGCTCGTTAAAAAATGAAACAGAGGTCACGAGCATAGTTTTTCTCTCTGTAGCAAGCTCGTTAAAAAATGAAACAGAAATTTGGGGACTGAACCCTAAGCCATGAGCATAGTTCTTTTCCGGTGTCAAGCTCATTAAAAAATGAAACAATCACCTCTCCTACCTTGATGAGTCTTTCGTTAGGGATCATTTTTGAACCTTCATTTTCATCCACCCTTATCCTTTTTCTCATCCAGTAGAGAAATTGGTGACAACCTCAAAGTCGATGAATGCATTGAAGCTTGGGGGGGCATGTCTCCAGCCTTTGATGATCATTCTGGAGTTAAGCCACTAGATTTCAAGATGGGGGAATACCGAGCTTAGTCTTTGTTCTTTCTCATGCTCATAAATACATGAGAATGCAACTGGGTAAACTTTTATCTCTTTTTCAGATCCGCATGGATAAACGAAAAAGGAACCCCCTGGAGTCTTCTTTAAACTCTTTTTAGACTCTCTAAACATGAAAAGATTGTCAAATGGTCTTGCTTCCTTTCCCACTCATTAAAAGGTTTGAAAGGGCATCTTTCGAGTGATAATTTATCTCTTTTTCGGATTCACAAGATTAACATTACGAAAAAGGACAACATTGGAGTCGTCTTTAAGTTGTTTTCAGACTCTCTAAGTATGAAAAACCACTGAGTTTACCTTCTCTGGAATCGTTAAACAATTACACATAGAAGGGCTCATATGAGATCGAACCCTTACTTCTTCCAGTTCTCTAAACAAAGGAAGAGGGACTTACCAAAGGTGAGTCATATCGAGCATGTGTTACCCTCATGGATGGGGGAAAAATTGAAGGAAGCAAGCCAAGAAGTTTTTGAGAACACTACCAGTAACTCTTACGGTCACCCTTGAACACAACACTTCATCTTTGCACGCATTTTAATCCACTGAACCTCTGCACTGAGCCAATCCTCTGAGTTTCTTTTACTCCTTTTGGTCACCTGACGAAATTCACAACATCCACTGCATCATCAAGTTTTGGTCCATGTCACGGTTCTGCTGTTGTGCCTCAGTGTTCAAGGGAAGTCTCTGCCTCGAGAGTCAGCTATCACAAGTATTCCTGTTTCAATACCCATGTCAGTCCATGTTCATTTGGTCTACCAATTAAATCTCTGTGTCCATTTCGTTTCGTTGATGGGGGATACATCAAGGCCCTCCTTCGATGAGTCTATTCCTGTCGACTTCAATACATTATCCAAGAACTAGACTTAGAAACCAATTAGTAACTTGGGACCTACATGCCTGAATGGCAGGCCTCCTCACGTCCGACAATGGGTTTACATCATTGAACTCTGATCGGACAATTCCACGAATGTTTGACTTCATCTCATCCATTCACATTCGTTGAAACGTACTAGAGTACCTTGGGAATCATTGACATCAATGGTGATTTCCCTCGTGCTTGTTAACGATTTACCTCATTGACCGGTAATCAAGTGGTTTCTGCCATGTTTGACATCAAGACATCTATTCATATGGTTAGATTCGTACTACATCGGGATCGGTAAGAAGACCCTGGGTTGAGTTTTCACTCTTATGTATACTTTGCCTAGGTTGCGAAGGAGTTCTTTTGAACTATGACACATATACTGTTACATAGATCCACTTTGTATTGGTCGTGGCTATGTTTTTTCATCTCGTAGATCCACTGTGTATTCTTCGTGGCTATGATTAGTTCAGGTCATAGGAGTATAGATCCACATTGTATATTCAGTGGCTATACCATTTTTTCAATATAATTATGGATCCGCAGTGTATTTTATGGCGGCCATACCTAAAAAGTCTTTATCACTCAAGCATAGGTATGCTTGCCTTGGGTTTGAAACATGTTATAATATTTGCTTGATGGTTGTGTGCATCTTTTTCTAGCCTCTCCGCGTCCATGCCCTTGCTCGAAAAAGTCTACAAAGTACTTCAGTCATCATGTCTTCTAACTTCGTACTTTGGGGGGCAATTTGTTACACATCAAAATTACTCACTTCAATAGTGTCGCAAGTGTCGTCATTACAAGTGTTGTAAGTGTTGCATCTTGTCCGCAAGTGTCTCATCTTGACCACAAGTGTCAAAAACATCATACTGCCATATTTCCTATGTCGTGCCTCTAATGACATCGTAAGGACACTTAAGACACCTAAAATACTAGTTTTGAATAAGAGAAATCAATTGATGAGTATGAATCTTTTGCCACTGAAAAAACCACTCAAATATCAAATTTGGAAGGCAACACTCCCCTATGCACTGTCAGGGAGTGTTAACGCTCTCTGGGCCTCTTTGGGGGAGTGTTATAATGCCCTCTGCCTCACTTTGGGGGAGCACTATCCATTCTGAGCGAAATTTGGTTTGTTGAGACAAATAAGGGAAGAATCCCCTCAATTTCTAAAGGTGGTTGGATTCGAATAGAAGGTCAAGGAATGATCTTAGGGAAGATATTCAATTGAAGGAGAGGAATCCTCAACTTATCCCAAAGATCTCTCAAGTGTTTGGGCCTCTCCAAGGTTATATAAGGAGGCCTTCTCATGGTGAATGGTACATAAAAGATTATAGATATGAAACTTATGATCTCATAACTGAGATACCATTGAAGCATAATTAGTGTAGATTACTTGAGCAAAGGGGTTGGACAAGGAGAGCTAGAAGAAGCTGCTGCACCTTCATCAAAGGATTGCAAGTACTCTTCATTTATTCTCATTAATACATATACATGCTTGGCATGTTTCTTTCAAGTTTATGTTTGTTTCACATGAACTTGTCTTCAATAGATAGATTTGTATTTGAGCTAATCTCAGTAGAATAGGATGCCCATTGTATCTTTGTTTGTTCTACATAACCTATCGAGGAGCTCAGGATTGGAGCTCAGCTTGGACTTTGCGAGGACAAACACTGTTAACAAGGTATAGATCTTTCTTCTTCTTCTTCGTATATTAGCTTAATTAGATATAAAAAGGATGTCAGTGTCCACATTAAGCACTTTTTTGTCTTGGCCTTAGGAGTCTAGAGACCAAGAGGGAATCCACTCATCCATAGGAGGATTCACCTATAACATAGCTGCATCTATGTTAGGGTTCTCATGCTCGAATGAAAAAGTGACTGTAAAATTCTATTGCAATATCGGCTAGGTCGTAGTTCCTTTGCACAGTTCCTGGTCTATATACCAGTTCGCCGGTATTCCCTATAGAGTGTGTATGAAATGATAGGGCCATTCCTCCGGGGGTGTCATTCTACACATTATGTTGCACTTCTCCAAGTGTTCCGTTGGTGCCCCCTGCCCATCATACTTCTGCTACTTGTTGTTTTTCTTTTCTGCTCCGAACCTTATGCGTAGTAATCACTTACATTGGTACCAATATGTGATTTTCTCTTTGTGTGCGCCCCACCACCTTGAAGGTGTGGCCTTGAGTGCTATATCAAGTGCTACGATTCTCTGATTCTCTAAAACTTCATCTTCGTAATGTGCCAAGAATAACTCTAATTCATTTACTCTGTGGAAATTGGGTGGTTCCCTTATCTTCATGCCTACCCATCTTACTACACGATCTATTCATGCACATCTTCTCATGGAAACTTCATTTACCTTTGTTTCCAGTTCTCTAAATCAGTATCTGAGTCTGTGGCACAT
>JASDQU010589091.1:92466-103442 GCA_032191745.1 Picea mariana | reverse complement strand
AACCTGCTTCCTACACATAAGGAGACAACAAGTACTAATCCTAAAACCTCTTCAAGCATTAGGAAATTCAATTCCAATGTAGATCTAATCAGAGATACTCAAGGAAATAACATATATATCATCAAAAAATAAATAAAACTACATTATAAGGGGAAAACCATGTGGATCCATATTAAAAGAGGAGAACAATGTACACCATTCATTAGTTACTTTGATTCATGATCGAGGTTATCCATATCCCTTGCTCCATCTTATATATCTATACCAGATCTGCAAATATACTTGGAAAATAACAAGAATAAAGACCAAAACCATTCACCATAACACTCAACACAAAAAATAGAAAAAACCCTTGAGGTAGGCTAACACCATCTATTAATACTTCAGGAAGGATAAAACTCCTCAAGTAATACTTCCTTGTACATTCACAATATTATTCACCATGTCAATTAAATTGCTTACACCTCCTTATATAACATTATCTATCTCCTAGGAACATTCTAGAGAAGGTATCTTCTAGAAATCCCATTTATTATTTCTAAATACCCATTTATTATATGTAACTACCATTGTGGGCTTTATTTAATACCATGGTGGACCTAGTCCACCTTACATTGAATGGCCTCCACTAATAATACCTAACCCCCATTCTCATTGAGTACATCCCATATTACCACCCATATTACCTCCCTAGGTATATTACATTCCAACCCCCTTAAGCATGTTTAATCCTCAAAACATTAGAAGATACCATACAATATGATCGACTAAGAATTGTAGCCAATTGGTACCAATTATGACCATCCATCCATCCTAATGGAAGCCGAAGATGAAGTACAATTGTTTCCTTTCCACCCTGAGCTTGATCTGCATCATGCCGATGTTTCCATGGACTTGGTTCTCTATCTTGATGTCCGCTTTTAGTTTTGGTATGCCTCCATGCACCTCTTGATTGGTTTACTTTTTGGTTCCCCACTGGTGCATAAGTGTGTGGATGCTCACACCCTAGCCTGGATGATTGTTGTTTCTCGATGTGATGTGGATGGAGATAGACCATGACTATAGGAATCTGGTCCTTTTTCTTCAAATCTGCAACACATTGTGCCTTTGATTCAATGAACACCTTATCTTCTTAATTGTTTACGTCATGTGGTTGTGCTTCATATGATTCTAGAGACTCTTCCTCTATAAGAACTTCGATGCTTACTACTGTGGGCCCTTCTTTCTTAATAAGAGACACATCCTACAATGTATTTTTATTCTTGTACCACAACTTCAAAAACTTATTTTTCACATTAAGATTAATTTTTCCCACTGAATCTATCCAAGGATATCCCAAAAAAATGTCTACATCACCCATATCTGGAGCCTCAAAATCTGAATGCAGCACATATTTATCCATACTGAGCTTCAAATCATTAAAAATTTTAACATTTTCACCTGCAACTTGTGTACTTTTGAATATTATTTCTCGGAACTTGCAATCTATTAACCAAATGAACATTGAGTCCCCAAGGTGTAGAACAGTCGGTGACAGAGTGTGCTATTAAGGCACTCTGTGATGTTAAAGTCATCGGTTCGAAACCTGCGGGGACAAAAAATCCAACCATGTTAAGGGTTGGTGTGGCTCAGGCCGGGTGAGATCCCCGGGTGATTTTGACGGCTTAGATGCCCCTGAGTTGCGGTTTCTTAGCCACATGTTAGTCCCACATGTCACAGACAAACTAAAAAAAAAAATAAAATAAATAACAACTGAACATTGATAAAACTATACCTGCAATTGGGGTTAATAGAAACAATGATATTTTCTTTTTGAATACATCCCTGAACCTGTAATATAGAGTTCCCACATGAAAATAAACCCTTGATGCATTATTTATCCTTAATATTGGCATGGGACCACTTGTCTAAAAATAATTTTTCATATTATGTATCTGAAAGTGCATGAATCTCTTTAGAGTTAACGCCTTTCCACAATACCCTAGCATCTTCCATTAAATTTAGAAATACCCAATATCTCCATTGATGTCGCCATAATGAATTTATATTTTTGATATATTCTTCAATAATAAGACCACCACATTTTCCATTAAAATTAAACTTGTCCTCCATAACCCACAAAATAGAACTAGGGTTTATAAATAACTTAATGCATAAGATCATGGCTTTTTCCGGAAAAACCCTGAAAAACTGTTGAATTTAAAATGCTCATAACTTTACTTTTCGTACTCTGTTTCGGATGATTGTTTTTTTTTTTAATTGGATTATTTTCTGAGAGGAATCCAAATATCAATTTGGTTTTTGAAAATTCAGAGCATAAAGTCTTAGTTCTAATCTTGAAGGGCACCGCACCCTGTTTTGTTAAAAAAATTCTACAAAAAATAACCAAAATTTTTCTTGTCTTTTCCCAAGGAAAGAGCTTTGATACCAAATTTTATATATCTATACCATATCTACAAATATACTTATAAAATAACAACAATAAACACCAAAACCATTCACCATAACAATTAACGCAAGAAATGGACAAAAACCTTGAGGTAGGGTAACACCATCTATTAATTCTTCAAGAAGGATAAAGCTCCTCAAGCAATACTTGCTTACATAAATTCACAATATTCTTCACCATGTCAATTACATTGCTTACACCTCCTTATATAGCATTCTCTATCTCCTAGGAAAATTCTAGAGAAGGTATCTTCTAGAAAGCTCATTTATTATTTCTAACTACCCATTTATTATATGTAACTACCATTGTAGGCCTTATTTAATACCATGGTGGACCTAATCCACCTTACATTGAATGGCCTCCACTAATAATACATAACCCCCATTCTCATTGGGTACCACCCATATTACCTCCCTAGTTATATTACACTCTAGATCCTCCTTAGCCATCACACAAGAAATGATGACTTGATATGAAGACCAAATCCTATAGAAAGTCTCATTTGAAATTTCTATAACATAAGTATGTAATATATTCTTCCTCCTCTACCCTTGGAATGCCTTCCTTATATAGATTTATGAACGAATGTAGGGGATTATTCTAGATCTCTAGAACTAAGTAAACCCGAAGTGTATTGAGAGTTCCCAAGATCATATCATGAGAGAAATGAATAACCCAGCACTGATGTCCTTTTAACCCATCAAATCTACAATGTCACATGGGTGGATTTGGATTGTAGTGATGCATCGCACAACTGATCACGTTCTGTAGGCTATACAACCCATGACCGATCACACTCTTCTATTAGGTTAGAGTATGACCTCCTTAAAAAAATGTGAAATCTAAGGAAGACGAGTGTTTCTCAGTAGGAAAACACCAATAGGTCCTCCATATGTCCCTAGTGTGGAAAATATAGCTATAACATATTCCCCTTAATGTGTGATTTCATAAGAGGGATCGATGGCCAAAACACATTACAATAATCATGAACATGAGACAACATAAGGAAGGAGATGAAGGTCAAGGAACTAGTGAGTACCTACAATCATATGTAAACCAAACATATATATATCATCCCTGAGGTATGCATACCCATTCTCGAAACAGAAACAAAGCATGGCTTCCAACATAATACATTGCAAATCCATGTGAAATGAAATATCATGGTCATGAAAAAACACACGATGGATCTATGTCATCAAAGAGATCATAGCCATGAGAAAATATAATGTTTATCTATGTCAAAATATACATCAAATTACTCATACAAAGTGATATACTCCATTGCAACTTGGGAGGGGTAGCATGAATGAGTGATGCCCCCTTAGGTCCAAGGTCTTCACCCCAACCCCATTGGTACGATTCAACATCATGTGAGTAGATGAGTTGATGTTGAGCATGTTAGAAACCACCTAATTACCATTCATTGAGGAATATGGTTAATAGACGTGAGGGGACCCACTAATGATAAAAATTGAGCCCAAGATACCAAGTATAATCTAGCAAGTGGGAATAGAGAATATGATGTCAAACACTCATAGAGTCATTCAATCAGGAGTGAATGATGTAAACTCATTGTCAATTATGAGAAATCTTGCCAGTAAGGACTAAAAGCTCAAATGTACTAGCTAGTTTCTATATCCCTATCCTAGATAATGTGATGAAGTTGAAAGGAGGGATTTAATGCATCCCCCATCAATCAACATGAAACATACACCAAGAAAATTTGTGAAGAGATAGAATCACCAAGTAAAACTAACATGGGGATGATCAACTCAGATGGTCAACAAGACAATATATGGTTGACTCGGGCTTACTTCCCTTGAACATATAGCACAACATAATGATGACTTGATAGCATTGACTCAAAAAAACCATTGATATAGTGCAACAACACATGAGGCACTTAAGCACTCTCCATAGTGATTGGAAGAGTAACCAACCAAAGGAATATATGACTCATACCAATGGTATGGATCCTAAGAAGGATGTAGACCAAGTTTAATATAATGATGCAAATATGTTCCATGTTCAAGGACAATGCAACCGATTGCAATCACTTTTGAAAAATACAGATCATTGGTAAGAAAAAAAAAATCTGTATTCTATGAGTGTCACCTTCATGATTTTATGAACACAAAAGAGAGATAAAAGTGTGCTCATGTAATACCCACATGTTGAACCCCATATTGTAAATGTACATATGTTTTATAGGTTGGTGAGTTGGGATGTTTGGGACAGAGTGCCTGTGAGATATGAGACTGGAGAACTTGTATGTTGGAAGGCTAGTGATCCTGTCATTGTAAATTGCAATCACACTATGATATATATTAATAAAATACATCATTTTTGTATACCAAGTCAGAAAGAGAGTATTGGGGGCTAGGACCCCAGAAGAGTGCAAGGGGGATAAGAATGATGAAAATGGGCCAAGTCAAGGGGGCTTAAGCCTAGGTAATATAATAATATATTCGGAAATTCATAAGTGTTTATGTTATTATGTTATCCTAAGTTCCTAAGTAAGGGGAATGAATTACCAAATGGAGGAAAAGGTAGTTCCTTGAGTGCCAAGTGTCAAAAAGGGCACATGCATATTTAAATTTGTAAATTAGTGTAATTCTCATTGATTGATTGATTCATTCTTCCATTCCATCATTCATACCTTTCCTAGAGAGGAGGAGAGAAGATGATCCATATTATTTTGAGAATGACGTGAAGACAAAAATATAACAGAGATATAACAAGAAAATACATTGAGATTTTACAAGAAATACATAAATATAGTGAAACCAAACTTCTATTAATGAATAAGGGAGAAAAACATTGTAGAACACAAATTGGCAGAATGGGGTAGCTTATCTATGAAAAGAAAGATATGTTTTCTATGCTTCATTCACATCAAGCTTTAAATCACACTCCATTGCATGCTTAAAGGTCCTCCTTCACCTCAATTATATAGGGGAGAGTGAGAGGAGAACGATTCCCATGATGCATGTGGGATAAATTAGTCTAAGTTTATAAAATTCCATAGGCATGTAAAACACTAGGACTTCCCAGGAGGTCACCCATCCCAGTATTACTTTAGCTCGAGCATGCTTAATTGTAGAGTTCTAATGGGATCTAGTGCATTAACTCTATGATGTAAGAATGCACATAAGACCACTAGGAAAACATTACATGATGTTTGTAATTAAAAAATGAATATGGCATTACATTCCATTCCCCATCAAAAGGGTGAATATCATGGTTTATCAAAACCATAGGCTTGAAATGTTGATTCAATGAAAACGTTGGATGGCCACCGAGATCCACCTAGATCATTCCTTCCCCCTTAGGAAGAAATGGTCCCCATTGCGTCAAGTTCCCTCAGGATATGGGGAAACTTCTAATGAATCAGAATTTTGGTGAGTCGCTTGCCTTGTTGAAGTAGATTTCCTTCTTGTACTTTGCCTATGGAAGGATGTCATGAACTTGTTGGAGGTTTTGGATCTGTTCATCAGATCTAGTTGCATGATCTTCCTTGGTATGAGTGTGGGAGGACTTTGTCAGTGAAGATGCAACAAGAAGAGATATATCAATGGAAGCTAATGGTTGGAACCCCAAGAACACCTGAAAAAGGGTCATGGCCAATAGAGATCTTTTGAACATATGGAAGACTCTCATTCTCTTTGTGCTTCTCTACAATATTGTCAACTTGCTTCTGCTAGATAAAAACATCTTGGGTCAAGATTGTAGTTTTACTAGTGACCTTCTGTTCACCATCTAACTGGATTGTGAAGAGGGAAAACTTTGGGGTCTAAGAGATTAATTTACGACATTGTTTTTCTTAGATCAATTAAGTGGAAGTAGTTGGAGCTACCTCTAGTACCTTATAGAGCTGACCTCCCAGAGTAACAATGACACTGCGAGGCCAAGACTCATAGATAACATGATGTTTCCACATATATGGTTTTCCTAAAATAACATCACAGACTTCAAGTGGAGTAACATCACACACTACCTCATCCTTGAAGGGCTTGATGCCATAGGACATGCAACATTATTGGCTGACACAGATGTATCGTCCCCGACTCAAACATCTGATGGTGTATGGTTGTGGGTGTGGAATCGTTGGCAGTTTCAGTATCTTGAAAACCTTGGTTGAGATCAGGTTCTTCTGACTCCCACTATCAACAATTAAATGCAGTGGGGTCCCATTTACCCACATATGTGAGTGGAAGAGGTGCTCCCCCTCCCCAAGCTTCTTCGATTCTTCTAGTTGTATTGTTGTGGTCATGATGGCAGCAATGGGTTCTGCATTGATGATTTAGTGACCTTTATTGTTCTTTGAATATGAGTTCAAGTCATGTTTTTATTCTCTTTCTTTAAGCTTAGAAACCAATGATTTTTTTGAGCGACATTCATTGGTGTTGTGCCAGGGGTTGTTGTGGAACTCACACTACTTTTCAGTGTCTTTCTTAGACTTCTTGTTACCATTCTTTTCCTGTGTCTTGGATTGTCTCTCTTAAGGTTGACCTTCCTTTCTCTATCCTTTGTTCTGTGAGTTAGCGTTTCCTTTTCAATGATTCTATTGTGGCATATTTGCAAACCCAAACTCCCACTTTCTATGTTTCTTGAATTTTTTCTCAATTTTGATTGCATATCAATAAGACGCTCTCGGTGAGAATATTTTTATGAAATCCATCTCTGTTTGTATGTACACATGCATACCATTGCGATACTTCAAAACCAAGTGAAACTCAAAGTCTTTGGTAGCTAGATTTGAGTGCAAGGTATGAACTATGTTATTGTACTCTGATAGAGTCTGATCTCTTTTCTGACGCAAAGTGATCCATCTCATGTAATGGTCATCATAATTTCTGAAAAGGTAGAACTCCTCCTTTAGGGCATATACAAATGCCTCCCAAGTGGTTTCTCTATTGAATGGTGTAGATTCATTCATAGTGTACCTCTCCTAGTAACCTTCCCACCAAGCTATGACATGGGTAAGGGATTGAAGGAGAATGAAGGTGATCTTTTCACTGTTGAAAAAAATTTGGACGAAGTATTAACCTTATAGAAGATTCAACCTTTTTTCTAGAGTACATGCATCTATATATCCTTCAAATAAGGGGATATCAACATTAACTTGTACCTTGAATGGTGTAGCACCTCCGAAATGGTTTCTTGTTGAAGATGCTTCAGCTGCTTCCATTGGTAGTCTTCGAAGGATCTGAGCAAATTTTTTCATCATAACGTTCCTATGTCACATGAGGGATTCCTCAAGCAACATCTTGAAAGGATTTCCTGCCCTATCATCTCTCTTTTATTCTTCCATGGGAGGTTGCTTGGGATAGAAAGAGAGTTTTTCCTCAAACGAAACTAGCTTGAGACCCAAATCTCTATACCCTGACCTCGTTGGGTACCTTCTCTGAGAAATGAAAAGGAGAAAAATTCTTTGATACCACCAATCCAGATTATTTTGAGAATGAAATGAAGAAAAAAATATAGTAGAGATATAACAAGGAAATACAGAGAGATATTGCAAGAAACACATAAATATAGTGAAACCCATCATCTATTAATGAATAAGAGACAAAAACATCGTAGAACATAAACTGGCAGAATGAGGTATCTTATCTCTGAAAATAAATATATTTTGGCTACTCTTCACTTGCAACAAGATTTGCATCACACCCATTGCATGCTTAAAGGGCCTCCTTCACCTCAATTATATATGAGAGAGTGAGAGGAGAAAAATTCCCATGATGCATGTGGGAGAAATTATTCTAAGTTTATAAAATTTCATAGGAATGTAAAACACTAGGACTTCCCAGGTGATTACCCATTCCAGTACTACTCTATCACAAGCATGCTTAACTACAGAGTTATAATGGGATTCGATGCATTAATGTTATGTTATAAGCATGTACATAAGACCACTAGGAAATAATTACATGATGTTTGTAATTAACAAATGAAGATGGCATCACATTCCATTCCCCATAAAAAGGGTCAATATCAGGGTTTATCAAAACCGTAGGCTTGAAATGTTGATTCAATGAAAAAGGTGGATGGCCACTGAGATCCTCCTAGATTAGAAGAATTCAGTGTAAC
The DNA here is from genome assembly GCA_032191745.1 of Picea mariana. Taxonomy (NCBI): domain Eukaryota; kingdom Viridiplantae; phylum Streptophyta; class Pinopsida; order Pinales; family Pinaceae; genus Picea; species Picea mariana. The sequence continues at coordinate 94,897 of JASDQU010589091.1, read as the reverse complement.
TCGGTAGCATTGTAACCTTGTAAATCCTTGGTGGTTTGGTTTTGGCAAAGAGGGTTTTCAGTCCTATGGAGCATTCTCTTTGGGTGAGAGAATTGATGGGAATAGGTTTCCCTGTGTGTTGGACTAGTGGGTGCCATAACTCTTTGAGAGAATATTTGGGTTCCAAGTTCCACAAAGCTCTGAGATCTCATGGATGACCTAATGCTGAAGCTCTGGAAGGGAAGTGGTACAATTGAAGGACTATTGAGCAGAGAAGGGGTACACTTCCTAGGATGGGACACGTTATGGGGAATGAGATCCTGTGAGGTGGAACTATTGTTGGAGTTGGTGTCATTGGCATTATCTATAGTTGTGCATTGTTGGAACTTAGTTTGGATTAGGTATCCTTTTCCTTAGTGGAGTCATAGCCCCAACTTGGAGGTGACATGTTGTTGAGAGTGAATGAATAGTAGATTCTATGGCTAGGAGGAATATCTTAGGATTGTAGCCAGTTGGCGATTTTCAATAAAATACAAGTTCTCTTTTATGCATGTTTACATGTTGATTATTGTGTTTTTTATGTTTAATTATGATAAGTTATAATTTTACATAATTATGCATAGAGATATATGTTGTTAGTACTCCATCAGTGTTAATATATAGGTTCTATTGAAATAAGAGGCTTAGACAAAAATATGGGTATGATCCTTTAGGAACGATGGTTGGTTAAAATTAAATGGTATCAGAGGAGTCTTTTTAATGATGATGCCCAGTCAGGGTCTTGGGTATGTTACAAAGTGGTATTGGAGCCAAAGGTACAAAACTGATCCTGCATGGGGCATAGAAAACAAGTGGAAATTGTAGATTAAAAAATTTAGAGGATGTTTCCAACTTGTTTGAAAACTTGTAAATTTGTGAAACTTGAGCTCATGGATTAAAAATCCTAACCTCTAAGTTGGGTGTGGTTAGGCCTAGGCATAGATGATTTTAGGGGCTAAATTTCGCCAATGGGATAATTTTCCATGATTTTTCTCAAAAAAGTATTTGCTAATTTCCATTTTTTCTAAAAAAGATTATCACAAATTCCATACAAAAAAATATTTTACCTTAAAAATAGCCAAAATTTTATAGAAACTATATAAAATCCTTAGAAATTTGATTTCTTTTTCAAAAATATCGCCAAACATTTTCCATTTTGCATGTTAAGGACTAGTGATATTATCCCATATTTCTACATTTAAATATAATTTCATTCCTTAAAATTATCCCTGGGCCGTGTTAGGACCACACAATGTACCTTTTTGCCTATACTTTTTGCCACTATTATACTCTTGATAACCCATATTTAAACTCATACTATCACTTTATCTGATCATTCTAAAGGTATACAACGTCCCTTCTCATTACTATACGTTTAATCTATTTTGCATAATATTTTACATCACTCTCATACTTAACCATTGATTAGAAATGTATAAGTGTCCAAATTGCAGATTAGCATTTGAAGCCTGTTGCTGAAACACAGAGCTGTTACACAGTCCAAGGTCGCAGATGCTGAAACACAGAGCTGTTACACAGTCCAAGGTCGCAGATGCTGAAACACAGAGTTGTTACATAGTCCAGAGTCGCAGATGCTGAAACACAAAGCTGTCACACAGTCCAGAGCTGCAGATGCTGAAACACGGAGGAACCCGCCAGGACCGATGATGCTGAAACACAGAGGAAACCGCCAGGACCAATGATGCTGAAACACAAAGGAAGCCATTACAGTCAGCAGTCAACAAGCACCAACCGTTGCTTCTAAATAAGAATGCTGACACAGTCAAGAGCGCAATTCACGTGGCTGAAATAGCCCACGAATTGTGATGCTGAAACAACATCAACAGCAACGAGAAGAAGCTGTTACTCCAGCCATAACAACAATATCTCATTCAGCACCTGTAATAGCATTCTGTTGCACAAGACTGGGACATCCTATTCTGGTTTAGAAAGTAAATTCGACTAAAGATAGGACTCAGATACACATTGTAATTTTTGATCAATTGGATCGAAGGGGTTCCCTCTTTAAATAAGAGGAAATCATCATTCGAAGGAGCCAAGTTTGATGTATTGAGAAAGCTTCAGAGAGAGGGACATATTTCATTTTCAGACTGTAATATGATATTTTGATAGATGAATAAAAGACTGCTTCGAGTATCCTTCTCTAGCTTTCTCGTTTCAGGGGAATCTTATGAGAAGGGAGGGCCCACCTTCTTCATAAGATTCACCCGTTAGTATAATTTCATTTTATGCCTTGATTAACTTTCATCTGCTGAAACACTACTTTTAATGAATTCTGCTTTGCTGAAACACTACTGAACTCTGTCTTGTTAAGAACTTTAGTTTATTGAATGTTACATTCTTTTTATTAGCAATCTTGTGTAATGATATTGTGAGGCTAGCCAGAGACTGG
>JASDQU010589091.1:80943-92366 GCA_032191745.1 Picea mariana | reverse complement strand
CGGAAAACAGATGTACCCCTTAAAAAAAACTGGATTTTTTCAAATAAAAAAAAGGCCTCCTCTGGAATAATATTGACATCATCATGGCCTGCCAAAATGGTCTCCTCTTGCAGGAGAAAGAGACAGATGTCCATGGGAAATGGTGTACATGAAACCGGCGCAGGATTAGGGATTCCGATGACGCCATCCCCAGTGTCCTCAGATTTTTTTCCTCGTTTTCTATAAAATCATAATTATTATTATTATTAGTGTTTTTCTTGCCGTGTTAAACCGGCCAATGGGCATACCTAGCCCAGCGTCTAAGCCTTGAGGTTACCCCAGTGATTAAAGTAAAATAAGGCCGAGAGAGGCCTTCATCTCGGTATCGACGTCGGCATCATTGGGCACTCGATGAGACTGACACCAATACGATATTTCATTTTCATATTAATTCACAATAATAATAATCTTTCTTCATATTTGCTCTATACTCATACGGAACGAACAGCTGCCGGCGGTTACCCCGCCGGCCTCTCGTCTGGGTAACTCGCGAGCTCCTCGCGCTGGCTGGCCAGTTTGACGAAGCAACATAATGGGGGCCGGGGCCTCGGACTCAAGACTATACGTATAGGGTTAAAATAGGCGAAGATTTGACTATATGGTTGGTGCCAACCGGGTTCCCCTATTCCTCCGCTGTCAACTTCCCTGTCGTGATGCAAACTGAAAGCCTTGGGGGACATTATAAGGTTAAGACGGTGAAGTATCACATGGCCTGTTGGGATGTGGTCCAATGGTGAATGGTGAATAAGTGGGAGTTGAGTTTTTCTCAATTGTTGTGGAGTTGATTTTTTTATATTTGAGTGTTTTTAAATCTTTCTTAATTACTTGGTCCATATGTTTAATGATATTGGCCCCACTCTAGTTTAAGAAAATGAAAAGCTTCTCCAAAGTACAGAGTTATTTTAAGATGTATTGTAGTAACAATGAATAAAAAAATATACTCTCTAATCACATGATGTTAATGTATGTGTGAAGGTTTATAATCACTGTAGAAATTGATACCTAAAAGAAGATTTATAATAATTGTGATTTGGAAAAAAATTATTATATTAATGTATGTGTGAAGGTTTATAATCACTGTAGAAAATTGATACCTAAAGGAAGATTTATAATAATTGTGATTTGGAAAAAAAAATATTATATTGGGGTAATTTATATGATGTGTTACATTAAAATTTGGTATTACATTATATTTTTCTCATCGCAGTGTAAAATTTATATTTTTTTAAAATTAGGTATTACATTATACATCTTTCATCATATTTTAAAATTTATATATATATTTTTTATACACTATTTAATTATATCATAAGTTTTTATTGAGTTTTTGAAATTTGACAATATAGGAAGTTAAAATTTCAATTGGTTTGGGATTTTAATTAAATTTTTAATCATCTAGGTCGATTTAAAATTAGACAAAATTTGGATCATAGTGGAACTCTAATTATGCATGTAATTTATATTGGATTCTAATAGATTTCTAGTTGGAAAGATACTTCTTTTGCTACAAGTAACAACATTAATTTTTATTATATATTGAATTCTAACCGATCCAAGTTCAATTTTCAAAGCAATTCTATTTGGGAGAAAGTTACTAAGTGAACAAAATTCAACATTTTTATAATGGAAATTCTTCCTAAGTCTTATAACATAAGTCATAGTTCTACTTGATTGATTTCCTTTAAGAGTTTTGACTTACTCTAAGATGAGTTGGATCATTAAACTTTTAGAAAAAATGAATAGATTGGTCGAAAGTTTTCTTTTCATAAAAAAAAGAAGATCCCCTCAAACTTAATAGTTTAGTCCTTTCAAGCTTTACATTACTAATAGGCTTATCTTGAAAAATGAGGAACCCACCTAATTTGTTTTTCATGTTCTTTTAACTATCCAATTTTAAGAGTCATTACACTTTAATTTGAGCTTTTGACTTTTACATTGTTACTATGTTTATCTTGGAAAATGAGGTTCAATGCAATTATATTTTTATGGCATAAGGTAATTTTGCTTGACCTCCATTAAAACCATAAATATGATACTAGTCTAGCAAAAATTTGTATGAGCAAAGTTTTACCATGATCCAAAATCCATGCATGGTGTAAGAATGTTCATAATATTTTGTCCAATTTTATGAAATTTCAAATATGAACAAAGTTTTACTATGATCCAAAATCCATCCATGATGTAAGAATATCCATAAAATTTTGTCAAAAAATCTAATCCAAATCATCAAACATTCTAACAAAGTTTACCTATTGTTCAAAATATTACATATAACATATAATATTTAATTTTCATAAACAAAATATTACATATAACATATAATATTTAATTTTCATAAACATATATTATATTATTGAAAATCTAAATTAAATTTCAAATTAACAAAAAAAATTATCCTAAATCATCAAAACTTAATTAAAATTATTAATTAATATTAACTAAAATTTAATTATTAAACAATTTATTTATTTATATTCCATTTAGAATTAAATTTTAGTATACTTTGATTTAATCTATGCATAGTTAATTTGTCTCTTGTAATTTAACCTATATAATTTCAATTTTTTTAGGTTTTAAATCAAAACGACGGACGCGTACGATAAACTAAATGGTATTTCCCCTGCCACCAACTTTTTGCTGACAAACCAACCTTTTGCCGACAATATAAATCCACTGTATAAATGTTGAACTGGAAGTTGATTGGTGAAAGCCTTGTAACACTATGTCCACAAATCCAAGCTCTCTTTTAGTGTATGTTTAACCATATTTCATTGTAAGGGTGGCCAACCTATTAAGCACTCCCTTGTTACCACAGAAGACATCATTAGCTACTATGGGGATATCAATGACCTTCAAGCCTACCAAAGTATATACTTTCACTTTGGGTTGTGGTCACCGACAGTGTGATGGAAGAAAATTAGTAATTATATTTAATATGTGATTGAAGAAAAACAGTAATTATATTTAATGTTAATTGAGTGGTGGTAGTTTGACATTATTAAAAAACAAACAAAATTATTTAATTTATTTCAATATATTGTTTTAGTAATTAAAAAACTTTATTTTTTAAAATTGTAATTAAGTTTTAATATTGTAGGTTTTATGTTTAGGGTTGATAGCTAGATAATGCAAAAATCACATGTTTTTTTTGATAATCTAGATAATAGGAATATTCAGTGCATAGTGGATGTTGAAAATACTTTTTGGTTTGAAAGTATGACTTGAAATTGCTTTTGATTGGTTAAGGGTTCATTTTCCTTAAACATAGAGACTTTTAATAAGAGTGGAAGTCTATCCTCTTATAGACCAGTTTTCAGTGGCCAAATTTTATACACATAAAATGATATAACTACACATTAAAGTCTTGAAATTATAGCAATAAATGTTAAGCCAATACTCCTAAGTATTATAAACTAAAGTTTTTCAATTTTTTAATTTTTTTATTCAAGTGATATATTATAAAAATCCATAATAATTCAAATAACATTAAAAAAAAAATGAAATTTTCATGTAAACAAAACAAAACAATAAGCAAATGTTCTCATCCACCTTATGAATATATGACAAAACTTTGTACATATACAATTCTAACCAACTTTAGTTATAACACACTTAATTTGAGTCTTTGCATTACTAATGTATGTATCCTCAATAATGAATTAAAAATGCATTTAATATATAGTTTTAGTCTAAACAAATAAATGGGAAAAATCTAGAAAAACTTATTAAATGCACTCGAAGCTTAGCGAGTAAGGTGTCTAACCTTTAGAGGAAGATTGATTATGTTCAAACATACGTTAAGTAGAAGCCCATATGTATATTAATATTTCAAGCTCCCTGAATAATAAAAAGGAGGCTTGTAAGAATAGTTGGTTCCTCTTGCATGAAGTACTTAAAGGTTAGTTTCGAGGGTTAGTTCAATTGGTATAGAGTCATATGTGAGTTTATCATGCATGTTGTTGGTTATGGGTTCAAATTTCTTGATTCTCTTGAGGTGATGCCTCGCAATCACGACCGACGGTTTACCCCAGTTACCATCCATGAAATGTGGAAAAGTATTCAGAGAGTTTTCGAAAATACATTTTCTTTGAAAAAAACGACGTATCCAAAGGTTTTAATCAATAATCTTCAAATTTTATGTGTTGTTCTCCATCCTAAGGGCATCTGCCATTCTCCATCCTAAGGGCATCTACCATTCTCCATCCTAAGGGCTTAGGAAAGGGAGGTCTGCAAGTTGATATTTGGAAAGTCCAATGTATATTTCCAAGCACTTCCATGTATGGAGATGTAGATAATATCTTTTGGAGTTGTAATTAGGTGAAATAACTCCAATTAGGTAAAATACCTATGCGCCAAGTGCCTCACTCTTAATTATTTCATTGGTATTATTAAACATTAGTAATGCTCACTTTGAAAATTTATGAGAAAAGGAATTATTTCATGATGAAACGAGAAAGACAATAATGGAAAAGGAAAAAAAATATAAAATTGCAACAAAGCATGGCACAACTATAGTAGCATGTTGTTGAAGCATGCACAATATTACATTAATGCATATGCAAATGTCTCTATGTATACATATGCCTAATTTTAGTTCCATTTGAGATATCTTGCAATGCATGAAATAGGTTACAACCATACTAGTTGTTCTCTGTAATGCCTTGTCATAATTGTTTGATTAACATCTATTTTCGAATTTGAATGCACATCATTAGTGTATATTGAGGTTTGTGTATGGATGGTGATAGTGCCCAAACTCTTTACAATATGTGATAGTGGGATAAGTTTGTGATTCTACATGCATGAATGGCTCATATATTTGCAATGGTAGTTCATGATTGAAGGCAAGGTATAGTCCTAAGTTTGTTTGGCATGATTGGCCTTCAACATGTATATTATTTGTATTTCTAACTTTGAATGGATGTAGTTCATCTTGATGAATGAATTATTTTGTAATGATGGATGGATTCAAATTCATAGTTGTTGTGATTATTCAATACAAGGACAAGTGGTGAAAGGAGTAATGGTAAACAGAATAAATTTACACTATATGTATAAACCTAACTACTAGTGGGTCCCTTTCCCCATACTACCATCATGTTTATTTTCTCTTACTTTTATGTCCATCCCTTGTGACACGCACATACCCTTGCTACTTGATCTCAGGTATTGAATGCATGCATTCATAAAGTATTTGTTATGGGAAAATTGTTTGGTATCACTATTTGCATTAATTATGATCATGGGCAATCAAGGTAAAGAGGTTTCAACGATGTTCACATAGTAGAAGAAAAAAATGAAATATCATTTGGGTGTCATTACTGAAGAAATCCCACCTTTTGAGAATGGTGTTCTTGATTGGGAACTATTTTTTTTCAAATACTATGAGCTTGATGTGTGATCCAAGTGGCTCTCCGTGGCCATCCACCTTCTCCATTGAATCAACATTCTCGAGCCTATGGTTTTGATAAACCATGATATTCACCCTTCTAATGGGGAATGTAATGTAATTCCATCTCCATTTGTGATGTTTGATTATCTATAGCGTCTTCTCAGAACTGTTTGATTAGCATTTGTTTTCGAATTTGAATGCACATCATTAGTGTATATTGAGGTTTGTGTATGGATGATGATAGTGCCAAAACTCTTTATAATATGTGATAGTGGGATAATTTTATGATTCTACATGCATGCATGGCTCATATATTTGTAATAGTAGTTCGTGATTGAAGGCGAGGTATAGGCCTAATTTTTTTTGGCATGATTGGCCTTCAACATGTATATTATTTGTATTTCTAACTCTAAATGGATGTAGTTGATCTTGATGAATGAATGATTTTGTAATGATGGATGGATTCAAATTCATAGTTGTTGTGATTATTTAATACAGGGACAAGTGGTGAAAGGAGTAATGGTAAGCATAATAAGTTTACACTATATGTATAAACCTAACCACTAGTGGGTCCCTTTCCCCATACTACCACCATGTTTATTTTCTCTTGCTTTTATGTCCATCCCTTGTGACACACACATACCCTTGCTAGTTGATATCGGGTATTTCATGCATGAATCCATAAAGTATTTGTTATGATGAAATTGTTTGGTATCACTATTTGCATTAATTGTGATAATGGGTAATCAAGGTAAAGAGGTTTCAACAATGTTCACATAGTAGAAGAAAAAAATGAAATATCATTTGGGTGTCATTACTAAATAAATCCTACGTTTTGAGAATGGTGTGCTTGATTCAGAACTATTTTTTTCAAATACTATGATCTTGATGTGTGATCCAAGTGGATCTTGGTGGTCATCCACCTTGTCCATTGAATCAACATTTTCGAGCCTTTGGTTTTGATAAACCATGATATTCACCTTTTGATGGGGAATGTAATGTAATTTCATCTCCATTTGTAATGTAATGTAATTCCTACAATGTTAATGCATCATATCCCATTAGAACTCCGTAGTTAATTGTGCTTGGGCTAAAGTAGTACTGGGATGGGTGACCTCCTGAGAAGTCCTAGTGTTTTACATGCCTATGACATTTTGTAAACTTAGACAAATTTATCTCACATGCATCATGAGAATTATTCTACTCTCACTCTCTCATATATAACTGAGGTGAAGGAGGCCCAGTGTGATGTAAATCTTGTTGTGAATGAAGTGTATCCAAGACCCAACATCTCTTTCTCTTCAGAGATAAGCTACCCCATTCTAGCAATTTTGTGTTCTAAAATGTTCTTCTATGTTATTCATTAATAGAAGTTGGGTTTCACTGTATTTATGTGTTTCTGTCATATTTCCCTTTGTATTTCATTCTTTTCTCAACATAATCCACATCAATGCATGATTTATTTATGATTTATGTTGATGGATTGTTGACAAGACTGGATATATATATGTGTGTGTGTGGAATGAATAATGGATGAGATTTTTAAATTCAAAATTATTTTCATGTGCATATTGATTTGATACCCATAATGATCTAGGACTTTAGATTCCCATTGGCCTTTATGACCTTCAAATTTCTCATTTTATTAAATTCAAAAATTTAGATATATTTTTTTTAAAGTAAATTCAAAAAGCATCAATTACGTCTTTTTAATTACCTACCCACCTATTATAAAATATAGGACGGGTACTTGAGAAAAAGGAGGAGAAAAGAGAGAGCATATATAGCGTTGTTGTGCTAGCGCATTTATTTGTTTCATGTATGTATTTATTTGAAAATGTCTATATGACTAAAAGTTCCATAATCATAATTTCATAATCATAGGCACCCTTTAAGCATTATGAGTGTGGAGTTAGTAAATATTTCACATGCTATATGGGGCTTCATCCCATGACTTTTAAATTGGTGTTAATGACATGTGGTCTTGGGAACATCATACTTACAGGAAATCAGGCCAATTGTTGGAACTATTTGGGTTATTGTTTTCTCTACAAAGAACTTGATTTATAAATAAAATTGTTCTTTCGGAATACTTACACTTGTCTTTTTTATATACATTCATAACGTTCTTACCTCATCTACAATCATTTTTCAATTTTATTTCATTTGTTTAATTGTTATACATACACATGCCTTTACTGGTTATGATTATCTATTTTGTACTAACAATATGATCAGTACCTAATTAACTTAACAACTTAACCATTTTGTATTTTATTCATCATTCATTTCTATATATTTACATTAAATTAACAATTTGATTATGCATTTGTTACATACTCTAGCTCAGAATTTAGATTTATTTAAATTAAAAAGTAGCCACCATAACATTTTTTCCATCTATTAATTTAGAATATACTTTACATAGATTTTAGAACTAGGTTGACATTATAGCTCATAATTTAAGGTAATTAATCACTAACATAAGGTGTGCACACACATGAACACGTGCACAGTTGGAGGATTAATACCCTTAAAGGGAAATACTTCATTGATTTGTCCAACTAATTAATATAGCCTCATAACTAGTGAGTTTAGGGATTTAAGGGTATGGTGGCCATACTGATGAATAAATGTGTCTAGTATTATCGAATGTTACCCTATTGGTGTATGTCCAAATTTCAAAGGAGATCCCAAACAGTTTGAGGTGAACCTACTGAATTCAAATCAATCTCTCTGAAATAAATTCTAGAAAGATTCTCATTGAACATTTTGAAAATATTGCCTTTGATTCAACATAAATCTATAATCCTAGAATCAGTCCAATTGTAATAAACATGAGTTCCTTTGATTCACATAGAAGTTCAAGTTATAGAAGTTCAAGTTATGGGTCTAGTGCTTTAACCTTTATTTCTATTTCTATAGTTTGGATGTTTAGATAATTTAACCCTTGTAACAATTTACCCAATTCTAGCATGTATACTATACTATTTCATTAAGAATATTAATTAATAAATGATAAAAGTTTTTTTTGTTTGTCAAAATATTATTTTATTGATTAGTTAGAAGTAGCCACATACCTCTGAAAATATTATTTTTTATTATAGAGAAGGTGGCTGGGTCAACAAACTGAAAATAATATAGTTGAAAATTTTAAAATTAAGACAATTTTAGGGCATAATTATGAGTTAATCAACCACTTATTTTAATCCAGGTTCAACGTAAGTTAGATAGCTGGAATTTCTAAGCAACCATATTAATGGTGGGTTTAACATAGGTCAAGCATCTTGAGATACTAAATTTCATTAAATAACCACTATTTGGAACATTCTTTAAAGAGTGAATCCAACAATGAAATTTATTTTTATTGTCCACTTGGTTAAGATAAGAGTGGCGTAGTCATAATAATGGTGGCATTATGATGATGATGATGATTAACATCCACTAAGACCTAATTGGTCTATCGGACCTTAAGAGGGTAAGTGATTACTTGTGATTCTTTAGAATTTTGTTTCTGTGCTCGAAAAACATTAAGAGAAGCTTTCCAAGATCACCATACTTTTGTTGAGTTAAGAGGTTAGGAAGGTTGGTAGTGTGATCAATATTTTGAAAATGAGAACTAATATATCTACATGGAGGAATGAAATTGATCAAGAATACATTCTTGATCACTAATCTGATGGATAATTATGATAACCGTGGAACTATATCCACATGAAGAAATGAAATCAATTGAGCATCCATGCTTAATCGCTAATCTAGTGGGTAAACTTAAAAAATTTCATTGATGAAATTGAATTGGAGAATGTATTTTAAAATGTTTTTTCATGGACAAGATGTAACTTTTGGCAATGTGATGAAATCTCACACTAGCCATTGTTCCCTCTCTCCTCTCTCACTAGTACTAGTTGCTAAAACCCTCCCTCACAGAATATATGTGTTGATGCTATGTCTCTCAAACACACAAAAAATTATTGATATTCATGCACTGAGAATACACCAGGATAGGTTTTATGTGTCAATATACATTATCAAGTCCCATCGTAATATGATGTAATAAGATTTGCTTTGTTTATTATGGTTGAAGTTTAAAAAAAATAATTTGAACAATAACGAGCATGTATGTGATGATATTTTCTATATAATAGTGTTTCTATGTGTATCCAATTCATAGGACATTTTGACAAGCTAGCCATCATAACGTTTGGGGAATAGTATAGAGATCAACATGATTTATTTTACCTAATAAGTTTTAAAATGTGTTTGTTTCAAGTTAAGAGCATCCATTTATAGTGAATTGGAGGAAAATGAATCATTGCAGTGGTTGTGCATTCCCTTTTGTTTTCATTTTGGGAGAACCTTTAATTTCATTTATACTCAATCATGCAATTTTTTTTTTAAATTATTCTATTTCTTTTTCACAAGGTTTTCTCATTGTTATTATTTCTAGTTTAACAATTTTTTTGGTAGAATGAACTATTTTTTGGATGTACTAATAATATTTTATTGTTATTATTAATTAAATAGCTATGTTACTTAAGAAACACTCCTTCAAAGAGGAGGACATATGTATAGAAGACTCCTTCAAAGAGAAGGAAAAACAAATAGAAGAATCCTCCAAAGATGAAGAAGAAAAAGAACAAGAACAAAAACAAAACTTTGAAGTCATTGTACCCTGAAAGATAAGTGACATGATTTTCCCAATTATTTTTCTTCATAATATTTGTCTCTTGATGAATTTGAAAGAATTGAGGTAATCAATCTCAACAATAATAGAGATGAATCTTCTTCAAGTAAAAAAGAAGAGGATAAGGATGAGGAAGAGAATGATGATGAGGTTGATTAAGCCTCTCTTAATTTATTTATAATATATATTATTTATTAAAGTGTTTATACCTTCTATCTAGGTAGTTATTTCAACCTCCTTTGAAAGGATGGATTTTGTAAAATTTTTATAAACATTAATGTTCATAGCCTTTAATAGAAACATTCTGAGAGGAATATCTATTTTTTTTACAATATTTTTATAAATTGATAGAATTTTTCTCAAAGAAAGAGCTTGCTTTGTATATTAATGTTACAAAATAATAGATATTATTTCATTACCTCCACACTAGAATACAAATCATGGATATCCTCAATACAAAATTCAAGTCAATATTCAAATAATTCTTTACGATATGTTCTCACAAATAGGCACGCCCACTCAGAGAAGCTGGAATATCTTTGAGGCACTCAAATCTAACTGTTATTCTATGAAAAAATTGGAGTATTTTTGCCCAACATAAATTTTTATGTGTCAAATTAAAAATATGAAATTTCAGCAAGGTTTGTAATGAGTAAATATAGACTCTTCAAGTTGAATCATTCAATTTGTTCTTTCAATGAAGGTTGGTTGTGCATTTCAATGAAGCTAGCCAATATTGCCTTGCTTCATTAAAATGCACACCCAAACTTCATTTATTGGCCAATTTGAGTGATTCAAATTGGGGAGAGTGTATTTTATAATTCTCCACAATTATGCATTTTCATACTTTTAATTTGAGCCTTAAAATTTTCTTCTTCAAATCTCCTTCAACATGCAAAATTTTTCTTTGGTGTTCTTTCTATCAAAGTTGTGTAGAAGTGGGAAAAATAGGTATGGAGGCATTTTGGAATACCAAATGCAAGGGGACATACATTCAATATTGTGTAATTATGTCTCAATGCAAATTTTGATACCTATGGTGTACTTGGTTTGGAAATGGAGTGTTTTTTTATGTTGACTATGAAAATTAGAAATTAGTATCAATTGTTATTTTGACAGACTTGAATTTCATTGTAGAAGATTTATTTTAGACAATTGAGTATGATATGTAGAGAAAAATGTTGGTAGCTACATGTTGGAAAGATTACGATTCCATTTAGCATTAACTACAAGTTATAGTGTGCATTTCTTTGAGGTACTCAACCTTGACGTTTATCCTATGCAAAAAAAAATGATTAAATTTGG
>JASDQU010589091.1:52683-72665 GCA_032191745.1 Picea mariana | reverse complement strand
CGGAAAACAGATGTACCCCTTAAAAAAAACTGGATTTTTTCAAATAAAAAAAAGGCCTCCTCTGGAATAATATTGACATCATCATGGCCTGCCAAAATGGTCTCCTCTTGCAGGAGAAAGAGACAGATGTCCATGGGAAATGGTGTACATGAAACCGGCGCAGGATTAGGGATTCCGATGACGCCATCCCCAGTGTCCTCAGATTTTTTTCCTCGTTTTCTATAAAATCATAATTATTATTATTATTAGTGTTTTTCTTGCCGTGTTAAACCGGCCAATGGGCATACCTAGCCCAGCGTCTAAGCCTTGAGGTTACCCCAGTGATTAAAGTAAAATAAGGCCGAGAGAGGCCTTCATCTCGGTATCGACGTCGGCATCATTGGGCACTCGATGAGACTGACACCAATACGATATTTCATTTTCATATTAATTCACAATAATAATAATCTTTCTTCATATTTGCTCTATACTCATACGGAACGAACAGCTGCCGGCGGTTACCCCGCCGGCCTCTCGTCTGGGTAACTCGCGAGCTCCTCGCGCTGGCTGGCCAGTTTGACGAAGCAACATAATGGGGGCCGGGGCCTCGGACTCAAGACTATACGTATAGGGTTAAAATAGGCGAAGATTTGACTATATGGTTGGTGCCAACCGGGTTCCCCTATTCCTCCGCTGTCAACTTCCCTGTCGTGATGCAAACTGAAAGCCTTGGGGGACATTATAAGGTTAAGACGGTGAAGTATCACATGGCCTGTTGGGATGTGGTCCAATGGTGAATGGTGAATAAGTGGGAGTTGAGTTTTTCTCAATTGTTGTGGAGTTGATTTTTTTATATTTGAGTGTTTTTAAATCTTTCTTAATTACTTGGTCCATATGTTTAATGATATTGGCCCCACTCTAGTTTAAGAAAATGAAAAGCTTCTCCAAAGTACAGAGTTATTTTAAGATGTATTGTAGTAACAATGAATAAAAAAATATACTCTCTAATCACATGATGTTAATGTATATGTGAAGGTTTATTATGACTGTAGAAATTGATACCTAAAGGAAGATTTATAATAATTGTGATTTAGAAATAAATTATTATATTGAGGTAATTTATATGGTGTGTTACATTAAAATTTGGTATTACATTATATTTTTTTTTCTCATCACATTGTAAAATTTATATTGTTTTAAAATTAGGTATTACATTGTATATCTTTCATCATATTGTAGCTTAAAATTTATATTGTTTTTCTTGATACACTATTTAATCATGTAACAAGAAGTTTTTATTCACTTTTTGAAATTTGACAATATATGAAATTAAAATTTCAATTGGTTTGGGATTTTAATTAAATTTTTAATCATCTAGGTCGATTTAAAATTAGGCAAAGTTTTTATTAGTAGCATTCCATCGTGTACAAAATTTGGATCATAGTGAAATTCTAATTATGCATGTAATTTGTATTGGATTCTAATAGATTTCTAGTTGGAAAGATACTTCTTTTGCTACAAGTAATAATATTAATTTTTATTACATATTGAATTCTAACCGACCTAAGTTCAATTTTCAAAGCAATTCTATTTGGGAGAAAGTTACTAAGTGAACAAAATTGAACATTTTTATAATGGAAATTCTTCCTAAGTCTTATAACATAAGTCATAGTTCTACTTGATTGATTTCCTTTAAAAGTTTTGACCTACTCTAAGATGAGTTGGATCATTAAGCTTTTAGAAAAAATGAATAGATTGGTCGAAAGTTTTCTTTTCATAAAAGAAAGAAGATCCCCTCAAACTTAATAGTTTAGTCCTTTCAAGCTTTACATTACTAATAGGCTTATCTTGAAAAATGAGGAACCCACCTAATTTTTTTTTTCATGTTCTTTTAACTATCCAATTTTAAAGGTCATTACACTTTAATTTGAGCTTTTGACTTTTACATTGTTACTATGTTTATCTTAGAAAATGAGGTTCAATGCAATTATATTTTTATGGCATAAGGTAATTTTTCTTGACCTCCATTAAAGCCATAAATATGATATTAGTCTAGCAAAAATGTGTATGAGCAAAGTTTTACCATGATCCAAAATCCATGCATGATGTAAGAATGTTCATAATATTTTGTCCAATTTTCTGAAATTTCAAATATGAACAAAATTTTATTATGATCCAAAATCCATCCATGATGTAAGAATATCCATAAGATTTTGTCAAAAAATCTAATCCAAATCATCAAACATTCTAACAAAGTTTACCTATTGTTCAAAATATTACATATAACATATATATTATATATAATACATATAACATATATGTTTATATGTATTACATATAACATATAATATTTAATTTTCATAAACATATATTATATTATTGAAAAACTAAATTAAAATTTCAAATTAATAAAAAAAAATTATCTTAAATCATCGAAATTATTAATTAATAAAAACCAAAATTTAATTATTAAATAATTTATTTATTTATATTCCATTTAGAATTAAATTTTAGTATACTTTGATTTAATCTATGCATAGTTAATTTGTCTCTTGTAATTTAACCTATATAATTTCAATTTTTTTAGGTTTTAAATCAAAACGACGGACGCGTACGATAAACTAAATGGTATTTCCCCTGCCACCAACTTTTTGCTGACAAACCAACTTTTTGCCGACAATATAAATCCATTGTATAAATGTTTAACTGGAAGTTGATTGGTGGAAGCCTTGTAACACTATGTCCACAAATCCAGGCTCTCTTTTAGTGTATGTTTAACCATATTTCATTGTAAGGGTGGCCAACCTACTAAGCACTCCCTTGTTACCACAGAAGACATCATTAGCTACTATGGGGATATCCATGACCTTCAAGCCTACCAAAGTATATACTTTCACTTTGGGTTGTGGTCACCGACAGTGTGATGGAAAAAAATCAGTAATTATATTTAATATGTGATGGAAGAAAAACAGTAATTATATTTAATGTTAATTGAGTGGTGATAGTTTGACATTATTAAAAAACAAACAAAATTATTTAATTTATTTCAATATATTTTAGTAATTAAAAAACTCTATTTTTAAAAATTGTAATTAAGTTTTAATATTGTAGGTTTTATGTATAGGGTTGATAGCTAGATAATGCAAAAATCACATGTTTCTTTTTTGATAATTTAGATAACGCAAAAATCATATGTTTCTTTTTTGATAATCTAGATAATAGGAATATTCAGTGCATAGTGGATGTTGAAAATACTTTTTGGTTTGGAAGTATGACTTGAAATTGCTTTTGATTGGCCAAGGGTTCATTTTCCTTAAACATAGAAACTTTTAATAAGAGTGGAAGTCTATCCCCTTATAGACTGGTGGCCAAATTTTATATACATAAAATGATGTAACTACACATTAAAATCTTGAAGTTATATCAATAAATGTTAGGCCAATACTCCTAAGTATTATAAACTAAAGTTTTTCAATTTTTTAATTTTTTTATTCAAGTGATATATTATAAAAAATCCATAATAATTCAAATAACATAAAAAAAATTGAAATTTTCATGTAAACAAAACAAAACAATAAACAAGTGTTCTCATCCACCTTATGAATATACGACAAAATTTTGTACATATACAATTCTAACCAACTTTAGTTATAACACACTTAATTTGAGTCTTTGCATTACTAATGTATGTATCCTCAAAAATGAATTAAAAATGCATTTAATATATAGCTTTAGTCTAAACAAATAAATGGGAAAAATCTAGAAAAACTTATTAAATGCACTTGAAGCTTAGCGAGTAAGGTGTCTAACCTTTAGAGGAAGGTTGATTATGTTCAAACATACGTTAAGTAGAAGTCCATATGTATATTAATATTTCAAGCTCCCTGAATAATAAAAAGGAGGCTTGTAAAAATAGTTGGTTCCTCTAGCATGAAGTATTTAAAGGTTAGTTTTGAGGGTTAGTTCAATTGGTATAGAGTCAGATGTGAGTTTATCATGCATGGTGTTGGTTATGGGTTCAAATTTTTTGATTCTCTTGAGGTGATGCCTCGCAATCATGACCGATGGTTTACCCCAGTTACCATCCATGAAATGTGGAAAAGTATTCAGAGAGTTTTCGAAAATACATTTTCTTTGAAAAAAATGACGTATCCAAAGGTTTTAATCAATAATATTCAAATTTTATGTGTTATTCTCGATCCTAAGGGCATCTGCCATTCTCCATCCTAAAGGCATCTACCATTCTCCATCCTAAGGGCTTAGAAAAGGGAGGTCTGCAAGTTGATATTTGGAAAGTCCAATGTATATTTCCAAGCACTTCTATGTATGGAGATGTAGATAATATCTTTTGGAGTTGTAATTAGGTGAAATAACTCCAATTAGGTAAAATAACTATGGGCCAAGTGCCTCACTCTTAATTATTTCATTGGTATTACTAAACATTAGTAATGCTCACTTTGAAAATTTATGAGAAAAGGAATTATTTCATGATGAAACGAGAAAGACAATAATGGAAAAGGAAAAAAAATATAAAATTGCAACAAAGCATGGCACAACTATAGTAGTATGTTGTTAAAGCATGCACAATATTACATTAATGTATATGCAAATGTCTCTTTGTATACATATGCCTAATTTTAGTTCCATTTGAGATATCTTGCAATGCATGAAATAGGTTACAACCATACTAGTTGTTCTCTGTAATGCCTTCTCATAACTGTTTGATTAACATCTATTTTCGAATTTGAATGCACATCATTAGTGTATATTGAGGTTTGTGTATGGATGGTGATAGTGCCCAAACTCTACAATATGTGATAGTGGGATAAGTTTGTGATTCTACATGCATGAATGGCTCATATAGTTGTAATGGTTGTTCATGATTGAAGGCAAGGTATAGTCCTAAGTTTGTTTGGCATGATTGGCCTTCAACATGTATATTATTTGTATTTTTAACTCTGAATGGATGTAGTTGATCTTGATGAATAAATGATTTTGTAATGATGGATGGATTCAAATTCATAGTTGTTGTGATTATTTAATACAAGGACAAGTGGTGAAAGGAGTAATGGTAAGCATAACAAGTTTACACTATATGTATAAACCTAACCACTAGTGGGTCCCTTTCCCCATACTACCACCATGTTTATTTTCTCTTGCTTTTATGTCCATCCCTTGTGACACACACATACCCTTGCTAGTTGATATCGGGTATTTCATGCATGAATCCATAAAGTATTTGTTATGATGAAATTGTTTGGTATCACTATTTGCATTAATTGTGATCATGGGTAATCAAGGTAAAGAGGTTTCAACAATGTTCACATAGTAGAAGAAAAAAATGAAATATCATTTGGGTGTCATTACTGAATAAATCCCACGTTTTGAGAATGGTGTGCTTGATTCAGAACTATTTTTTTCAAATACTATGATCTTGATGTGTGATCCAAGTGGATCTCGGTGGCCATCCACCTTGTCTATTGAATCAACATTTTCGAGCCTTTGGTTTTGATAAACCATGATATTCACTCTTTTGATGGGGAATGTAATGTAATTTCATCTCCATTTGTAATGTAATGTAATTCCTACAATGTTAATGCATCATATCCCATTAGAACTTCGTAGTTAATTGTGCTTGGGCTAAAGTAGTACTGGGAAGGGTGACCTCCTGAGAAGTCCTAGTGTTTTACATGCCTATGACATTTTGTAAACTTAGACAAATTTATCCCACATGCATCATGAAAATTATTCTACTCTCACTCTCTCATATATAATTGAGGTGAAGGAGGCCCAGTGTGATGTAAATCTTGTTGTGAATGAAGTGTATCCAAGACCCAACATCTCTTTCTCTTCAGAGATAAGCTACCCCATTCTAGCAATTTTGTGTTCTAAAATGTTCTTCTATGTTATTCATTAATAGAAGTTGAGTTTCACTGTATTTATGTGTTGCTGTCATATTTTCCTTTGTATTTCATTCTTTTCTCAACATAATCCACATCAATGCATGATTTATTTACAATTTATGTTGATGGATTGTTGACGAGACTGGATATATATATATATATATATAGGCGTGGAATAAATAATGGATAAAATTTTTAAATTCAAAATTATTTTCATGTGCATACTGATTTGATACCTATCTAGGACCTTAGATTCCTATTGGCCTTTATGACCTTCAAATTTCTCAATCTATTAAATTCAGAAATTTAAATCCATTATTTTTTAAAGTAAATTCAAAAGGCATCAATTACATCTTTTTAGTTACCTACCCACCTATTATAAAATATAGGACGGATACTTGAGAAAAAGGAGGAGAAAAGAGAGCATATATAGCGTTGTTGTGCTAGTGCATTTATTTGTTTCATGTATGTATTTATTTGAAAATGTTTATATGACTAAAAGTTCCATAATCATAATTTCATAATCATAGGTACCCTGTAAGCATTATGAGTGTGGAGTTAGTAAATATTTCACATGTTATATGGGGCTTCATCCCATGACTTTTAAATTGGTGTTAATAACATATGGTCTTGGGAACATCATACTTACAGGAAATCAGGCCAATTGTTGGAACTATTTGGGTTATTGTTTTTTCTATAAAAAAAAAAGCTTGACTTATCAATAAAATTATTTTTTTGGAATATTTACACTTGTTTTTTTTTATACATTATTTTTCATTCATAACGTTCTTACCTCATCTACAATCATTTTTCAATTTTATTTCATTTGTTTAATTGTTGTACATACACACGCCTTTACTGGTTATGATTATCTATTTTGTACTAACAATATGATCAATACCTAATTAACTTAACAACTTAACCATTTTGTATTTTATTCATCATTCATTTCTACATATTTACATTGAATTAACAATTTGATTATGCATTTGTTACATACTCTAGCTGAGAATCTAGATTTATTTAAATTAAAAAGTAGTCACCATAACATTTTTTCCATTTATTAATTTAGGATATACTTTACATAGATTTTAGAACTAGGTTGACATTATAGCTCATAATTTAAGGTAATTAATCACTAACATAAGGTGTGCACACACATGAACACGTGCACACTTGGAGGATTAATACCCTTAAAGGAAAATACTTCATTGATTTGTCCAACTAATTAATATAGTTATACTAATTAATATAGCCTCATAACTAGTGAGTTTAGGGATTTAAGGGTACAAAAATGGTGGCCATACTGATGAATAAATGTGTCTAGTATTATCGAATGTTACCCTATTGGTGTATGTCCAAATTTCAAAGGAGATCCCAAATAGTTTGAGGTGAACCTACTGAATTCAAATCAATCTCTCTGAAATAAAATCAAGAAAGATTCTCATTGAACATTTTGAAAATATTGCCTTTGATTTAACATAAATCTATAATCCTAGAATCAGTCCAATTGTAATAAATATGAGTTCTTTTGATTCACATAGAAGTTCAAGTTATGGGTCTAGTGCTTTAACCTTTGTTTCTATTTCTATAGTTTGGATGTTTAGATAATTTAACCCTTGTAACAATTTACTCAATTCTAGCATGTATACTATTTCATTAAGAATATTAATCAATAAATGACAAAAGTTTTTTTTGTTTGTCAAAATATTATTTTATTGATTAGTTAGAAGTGGTCACATAACTTTGAAAATATTATTTTTTATTATAGAGAAGGTGGTTGGGTCAACAAACTGAAAATAATATAGTTGAAAATTTTAAAATTAAGACAATTTTAGGGCATAATTATGAGTTAATCAACCACTTATTTTAACCCAGTTTCAACATAAGTTAGATAGCTGGAATTTCTAAGCAACCATATTAATGGTGGGTTTAACATAGGTCAAGCATCTTGAGATACTAAATTTCATTAAATAAGAACTATTTGGAACATTCTTTAAAGAGTGAATCCAACAATGAAATTTATTTTTAATGTCCACTTAGTTAATATAAGAGTGGCATAGTCATAATAATGGTGGCATTATGATGATGATGATGATTAACGTCCACTAAGACCTAATTGGTCTATCAGACCTTAAGAGGGTAAGTGATTACTTGTGATTCTTTAGAATTTTGTTTCTTTGCTCGAAAAACATTAAGAGAAGCTTTCCAAGATCACCATACTTTTGTTGGGTTAAGAGGTTAGGAAGGTTGGTAGTGTGATCAATATTTTGAAAATGAGAACTAATATATCTACATGGAGGAATAAAATTGATCAAGAATACATTCTTGATCACTAATCTGATGGATAATTATGATAACCGTGGCACTATATCCACATGAAGAAATGAAATCAATTGAGCATCCATGCCTAATCACTAATCTAGTGGGTAAACTTAAAAAATTTCATTTATGGAATTGAATTGGAAAATGTATTTTAAAATGTTTTTTCATGTACAAGATGCAACCTTTGACAGTGTGATGAAATCTCACACTAGCCATTGTTCCCTCTCTCACTAGTACTAGTTGCTAAAACCCTCCCTCACAGAATATATGTGTTGATGCTATGTCTCTCAAACACACAAAAAATTGTTGATATTCATGCACTGAGAATACACCAAGATAGGTTTTATGTGTCAATATACATTATCAAGTCCCATCATAATATGATGTAATAAGATTTGCTTTGTTTATTATGGTTGAAGGTTAAAAGAAATAATTTGAACAATAACGAGCATGTATGTGACGATATTTTCTATATAATAGTGTTTCTATGTGTATCCAATCCATAGGACATTTTGACAAGCTAGCCATCATAATGTTTGGGGAATAGTATAGAGATCAACATGATTTATTTTACCTAATAAGTTTTAAAATGTGTTTGTTTCAAGTTAAGAGCATCCATTTATAGTGAATTTGAGGAAAATGATTCATTGCAGTTGTTGTGCATTCCCTTTTGTTTTCATTTTGGGAGAACCTTTAATTTCATTTATAGTCAATCATGCGATTTTTTTTTTTAAATTATTCTATTTCTTTTTCACAAGGTTTTCTCATTGTTATTATTTCTAATTTAACAATTTGTTTTTGGTAGAATGAACTATTTTTTGGATGTACTAATAATATTTTATTGTTATTATTAATTAAATAGCTATGTTGCCTAAGAAATATTTGGAACTCCTCCAAAGAGGAGGAAATATGTAAAGAAGATTCCTCCAAAGAGAAGGAAAAAAAAATAGAAGAATCCTCCAAATATGAAGAAGAAAAAGAACAAGAACAAAAACAAAACTTTGAAGTCATTGTACCCTGAAAGATAACATACGTGATTTTCCTAATTCTTTTTCTTCATAATATTTGTCTCTTGATGAATTTGAAAGAATTGAGGTAATCAATCTCAACAATAATAGAGATGAGTCTTCTTCAAGTAAAAGAGAAGAGGATAAGGATGAGGAAGAGAATGATGATGAGGTTGATTAAGCCTCTCCTAATTTATTTATAATATATATTATTTATTAAAGTGTTCTTACCTTCTATCTAGGTAGTTATTTCAACCTCTTTTGAAAGGATGGATTTTGTAAAATGTTTATAAACATTAATGTTCATAGCCTTTAATAGAAACATTCTCAGAGGAATATCTATTTTTTTTACAATATTTTTATAAATTTATAGAATTTTTCTCAAAAAAAGAGCTTGCTTTGTATATTAATGTTACAAAATAATAGATATTATTTCATTACCTCCACACTAGAATACAAATCATGGATATCCTCAATACAAAATTCAAGTCAATATTCAACTAATTCTTTATGATATGTTCTCACAAATAGGCACGCCCACTTAGAGAAGCTGGAATATCTTTGAGGCACTCAAATCTAACTGTTATTCTATGAAAAAATTGGAGTATTTTTGCACAACATAAATTTTTATGTGTCAAATTAAAAATATGAAATTTCAGCAAGGTTTGTAATGAGTGAATATAGACTCTTCAAGTTGAATCATTCAATTTGGTCTTTCAATGAAGGTTGGTTGTGCATTTCAATGAAGCTAGCCAATATTGCCTTGCTTCATTAAAATGCACACCCAAACTTCATTTATTGGCCAATTTGAGTGATTCAAATTGGGGAGAGTGTATTTTATAATTCTCCACAATTATGCATTTTCATACTTTTAATTTGAGCCTTAAAATTTTCTTCTTCAAATCTCCTTCAACATGCAAAATTTTTCTTTGGCGTTCTTTCTATCAAAGTTGTGTAGAAGTGGGAAAAATAGGTATGGAGGCATTTTGGAATACCTAATGCAAGGGTACATACATTCAATATTGTGTAATTATGTCTCAATGCAAATTTTGATACCTATGGTATACTTGGTTTGGAAATGGAGTGTTTTTTTATGTTGACTATGAAAATTAGAAATTAGTGTCAATTGTTATTTTGACAGACTTGAATTTCATTGTAGAAGATTTATTTTAGACTATTGATAGAGAAAAATGTTGGTAGATACATGTTGGAAAGATTACGATTCCATTTAGCATTAACTACAAGTTATAGTGTGCATTTCTTTGAGGTACTCAACCTTGACGTTTATCCTATGCAAAAAAAAATGATTAAATTTGGCGTCTTTTGTGTAAAATAGATATTTTTGTTGAATTAAAATTAATGAATTGTAGTAAGGTCTATAATGAGTCAACACACACTCTTCAAATTGAATCATTTAATTTATCCTTGCAACAAAGGTTAGGTGTGTGTTTCAATGAAGTTAGCCAAAATTGCTTTGCTTCACTAAAATGCATGCTCAAGCTTCATATCTCTATCAATTTGAGTTATCGAAATTTGAGAGTGCACACATTTTTAGTTATTCATATTTATACCATTTCATATGTTTAATATGAACCTTCAAAGGTCCATTTTCATATTTTCCTCAGCATGCAAAAATTTTCTTTGGCATGCATTTTGTCAAAGTTATGTATAAGTGGAAAAAATAGGTATGTACGAATTTTGGAAAACCTAATGCAAGGTACATAGGTTCATTATTGTGGAATAATTTCTTAGTCCAATTTCCATACCTGGGTGTACGTGGTTTGTCCTCATAGTGAATTTTTGTACTAACCATGAAAGTTGGAAAAAATATCAATTGTTATTTTGGTAGACTTGGATTTAACTGTAGAATATTTATTTTAGACAAATAAGTATGTAATGTTGTAGAAAATTGTAGTATCTCTACAATGGAATGTTTATGATTTAATGATACAGGAGCATCTTTGGCCTGAAGCAATCCACAACAACAACAAAAAATAATAATTTCAAGTTTAAGTTAGTAAATTCTAGGAACGAATAAGTGTCAAATTCCTATTGCCGTAGCACACTTTTGTTATTGTCAGAATAGTCATTGCAACACTATTGGAACAATTGTTTCAATACTATGTGGGAACAATTGCTGCAATACAATGCTAGAACAGTTGTTGCAACACATGCTGTAATTTTGCTGCAACATGCACAAGGCACATTTTAGTTACAGATTTTGCATTTTTAACTCCACGTGTATGGTAAAGAGTTTGTGACAAGTAGCAGGATGATTTAGTAGAGGAAAATGATTTGTTTAAGTTGCCAAATCCATTAAATATCGTAAACTTAATAATTAGAAAATACTTTTTAAAGATTGGACTGTGTAACTACCCAAGAAAAGAAAACAAGAAATGGTTGGGGAAGTTGAAGGGTCTGAACGTTTCAAATACTAAGAAACCAAGAGATAAGAAGGAAATACAATAGTACAAAATGGTTCAGCTTGGTTTAGCACAGAGAGAAGTTTTGAGCAAGATTGGTTCCATTTTCGTACAAGAAGAAACATGAAAGAGAAAAGGCAATAAAGGAGTCAGAAAAAGAGGGGAGAATTGTTCCAGATTTGTTTGAGATGTAATAAATCTATAAACAAATTACTTTTATGATTAATAAAGACATTCCTCTTCTTTTCCATTAGTTTAATTATTGATTTTCTTTTTTGTAACAGTAAATTCCTCATAGAATATATTAGTATTTTGTTATCTATGTACTTTGTAGGTAGCCACCTGGTTTTTGTAGGGATTGAGAGCAAAAACTAGGGTGACTACATTAAGAGATATATGTTAGCGCTAGAATATGTTCTCTGACTATTGGGAGGGAATTCCTAGTGTTTATGTTTTGGTAGCTACGGGAGGATCTTTCCCTCCTAGATGACCTTTATTAGATGCAGAGAATACTCCGGAAACAAGTGAACCACTAAACAGATGTTAGAAAATCCTAGGAGAGAATTCAGCCTCAAGAGAATTAATATTAAAGTAAAAGACACATCTAGAAGGAGAAGTTGTCCCTAGTCAACTGGACAATCTAGTATAAACAGGAAGTTGCCTAGTTCATTTGTACGCACTCACTTAGAAGTGCATGGGTCTAAGAAGTGTACTGGGAGCTAAGAGGTGTGAAAGTCTTGGAGCAACAACTACAGCTGGAGGGGGTTCTAGTCTGGAGTAATAGTGCATCAGTATTTTGGTATTTCTCCTATACATCTCTTGGTATAAGGTACGATATCTTTGTATCATTATTGCGCTAATGTTGCAGCAATAACTGGAATAAATGGTTATGTTGCACTATCTTTGTATATTTGTATCTTAATAACTGGAATAACATAAGCTCATGATTTATGCATCTTCAGAAATAACTACTTGTTGTCAGTGCGGTCTTATGAATTGACTTAGAATTTGAACCAAACCCAAGAATGCCATCAAATTTTCAACCTACAAATTTAATGCCTAGCTCTTGGAGTTTACTTCTCTTTGACAAAAAATGAATACCATCTTTTTGATTCATCCAGAAAGATAAAACAAGATCTTTGAGAACATTGTAATCCCATAGGACATAACCAAAACATTGGCTGGTATTATGGTATCCTTTGCCATAATAAGAGGCATATGTACCCACTTGTAGAAGATGTGACAATCGAATAGACATATAAAGGAAACCATATGACAAAATTGTTTCAAATACAAAAAATCCTCTCAATCTGGCTTTGATTCTTTTAATGAAAAAAATAGGCAACTTTGTAATGTCCCTTTCCGAGTGAGGACTCCAGAGAGGAGGGATTAGTAGTCTAAACATCCCCTTTAGACTATATCTAGGAAGAAACATGGGGAAATGTTCATTTTATGTCATTTCACTAGGGAAATGTTATAATTTGAAAGTGACATTAAGTGACTAAGTGGAAAAGGGTAATTAAGTGCTTATGTGAATATTAAATCACAAAACTTAGGAAAAGCGCTTAAGTGCAAAGTCAACAAATAAATATGGTTTTAGTGGATATAAGGAGAGGAAAAGAGACGTAATGGTTCATTATTGATGATTTGAGAATTGAAACCAGAGCATTGAGGAGAAACCCAGATTCATGTGAATTTGAGGATACTTATGGATTCCAGGAGGAAGACACTGAGGGATTGGATTCGGTGTTGAGAGACACACCCTATCCAGTTAGGAAGACCAAACAGGTTTCCATTTCGTTAATTAAAAATCTACAGTCAGATTGAGTGTAGAGATCAAAGATCGAGCACCAACAGTTAGATTCCAACATGATTTATGTAGGATACATAAGTGAGATTCCAACATGATTTATGTAGGATACATAAGTGAGATTCCAACATGATTTATGTAGGAGACATCATAGGTATAGTGGGTCTCTCTTCCTAAGGAGACCTAGAGAACCTAAACCCTCAGAACCCATTTGTGATCAGGGGAAGGCACTTCATTTGAGCCATCCAACATATTTTTTCGAGCCTTCTAGCCATCAGGGTGTCACATTCAGTCATTGGAGTTGTAACATGTTTTGACATACATAGGAGAGATCATAGATTCTAAGATATACTCATCCAGAGGGATAGCGAGTCAAATTCCTTCCAACCCATTGGAGAGGGAGGAAGGGAACTCCATTTGAGACAGGTTCCATTAGATTTTGACTGTGGAATATACTTGGGAGACCCTTTCAGTGTTATCCAACATGAGGGTATTCCCAACAATTGGAAAAAATACTTTCGACAGTGACAGAGAGAACTAGGATCTTAGCAGCAATAGATACATCCAGGGTGAGTCTTCTAGTGAAGAAGGTGACTTCACTGGGACAACTATCAATAGATTTGGAGGAGTCTTTCGCCTGCATGCATCAAATTCATTTTTCGGTAGCAGATCCAACACTGCATGCAATAGTAAACCCATGCATGTCATAGATTGGGTTTGCATGCCAATGATCTAGTGGCACATGTTAGTTATAGGTATTGTTCCATGATTTTACTAATATTCCAATATATATCTAGTCATTTAAAGGTCTAATTGAAGATTGATTTGGTTGTTTTCAGATACAAGTAGTCTGTGTGTGAAATTTTTTACATGCAAGTTATTATTGTAATTGCTTGATTATTCAATATATCTTAAACAAGTTGTTCCACCTGAAACCACATGAAAAATTACCACGCATGTTAAATTCAAGTTATTAAATGAATTCAGAAACCTAAATAACCCATTCAACCACCCAAAGAGTATTAGATTTGTGACAAACAGGTTCAATATCTAGATTTGCGGATTTGGGATATTACAAGTGGTATCAGATCTTTAGTCATGTCAGCCTGTGACTAAAGTTTCCATGATTTCAACAGAGAATCCAAGGGGGCGTGAGAATATAGGTGACGAATTTCATCCCTTTCAATAATAAAAGAGAGAGGAGAGGAAAAAGATAACCTTATCACCCCTTTTATCATAGTTTAGAGGAAGAGGAAGAGGCACATCGGGAAGCAGAAAGAAGGGCAGAGTGTGAGGTAGAGCTTGGGGCAGAGAGGAGGATGGGAGATAGATATGAAAAGCCTGAAGGTAGTGGAAAAACACCCATGGACCCAAAAATGACCTTCATGCAGGTTCTTAACAATTTGATGATCAATCAACATGCCATGACTTAGTCTTTGGCATAGATGGCAGATAGATTGGCTACATGGAACATTCTAGGAGAAAATTTCCTTCATGCAACATTGGGGAACTCAGGGGCAGGTAGTAAACCCCATTCACCTACTCACACCTACACATCATCGAGTAGGATTCCTTGACCACTATTCCATATCTTTTAGAGGGAACTTCCAACAGTAGCCAATAGCACAGTGATCAGCCACACAAGTAGAGGATATTGTTAATTACAGGAGGCAGTATGCATCCCTAGGGCCATAGTTCCATAATGACATGACTATAGTAGATTATTGTAGACTTATACTCAAGAACTGACCTAGAGATCCTTAGAGGGGAGGACATGAAAAGTAGTAGGGACATAAAATGGAGTTCATTCAGAAAGTAGGGAAACACTATAGCATCTTTCCATGGATATCCATATGTACTGCCAAAGATTGGGTACAAAAATTTGACACGTACTACAAGCTCAACTAGATGACATAAGCTAAAGCCATCGGTTTCACTACATTGCATTTGGAGGGAGAGGCCCACAATTGGTGGCACCATGGATCGGTGATGTTGGGTCACAGTAACATCACCTCATACAGTGAGTTCAGAGAGAGACTTATGGATAGGTTTGACATGAGGGATCCAAAGATCCACTTCGGGGACTTAGCCCAGTTGAGACAAACTAGTACACATAATGCATTTATCACATGGTTTTATAGAATAGTTTTGATAGTGACAGACGTTTCAGAGCCTATATTAATAATTATTTTTCCATAGGGTATCACAAAACCCTTGAGAGGATGGGCGAAGACCTACATACCTCACACACTACAGGATACCATCCTACGAACTAGAGATCTAGCAGATTCAGTGCAACAAAACAAAACTTTTTCCAAAGCCTTTGTGCCACAAAAGGACTAGGATAGGAAACTATTCCAGAGAGAGTGTAAGGGTAAGGAGAAGTTGGATGGTGATACAAGGCGTGAGATTATGAGGAAAAATCTATGCTTCAACTACATATATCCATGGGTCCTTGGCCACATGTGCACGTGCAAGGGACAAATCCACTACATTGAGGTTGCAACAGACAGTGATGAGGAGGAACAGGGAATTCAAGCATAAGATAGTGAGTCCACTAGCTCAGAGGAGGAGCGATTGGATGAGGAGGAGAATCCTCCAAGGAGACCATCGACATTGGTAGGGGCACAACCACTGATAGAGCCATATCCTCATGAGAAGGCTACGAGATGAGCACCAATGAAGGGAGGATTCCTAGTGACCCTTTTTGGAGTCCCTAGGTATAAGACACTCAAGATCAGAGGTACTATTCAGGTACATCGTGCCATTTCTTTGATAGATGGTGGGAAACCCAAAATTTCATTGACGCTTCACTGGTAGCTAGGAGAGCATTGCAAATTTAGGAGATTGAGGTTTTTGATGTTGTGGTAGCGAATAGTCACATAGTAGAGTGTTTGGATCGAGTTCCAGACTTAGAGGTACATATAGGAAACTACATAGTGAAGGATACATTCTATTTGGTTGACCTTTCTAACACAGTTGTGGTATTGGGAGTCCAATGATTGATCACCTTGGAAAGGATTTCTACCAATTTCCAAACACTTGAGATGGGATTCAGAGACATTGAGGGAAAGAACATTGTACTGATGCAAATGTCAACAGAGGCACCCAGGACATTTTCAACAAAGAGGATGGAGATGATATTCATACATGGGGGAGTATCATATGCAACAAAGTGTGTGATCACCACACGGAGGGATTTAGATAGTCGCCAGTAGTATCAAGCGAAGATCAGGGCTTTATTGTGTCAGCGTGAGCAGGTTTTTGGTTCGATGCCTCCATGGAGACTCCAGTTAGAGGGTTTGATCACACCATCAAGATGGAAATATCATCATATTGGAAATCACATTTGTTAGTAGAGTATTCCAAGAAAAATTTATCATGTGAGTTATTGGACGAACATGTACAGGATGACATGTATAGAGTCATAGACGAGGTCATATTCTATAAATATTGATTCTACCTTGTACCTCAATCTAGTCTCAAAAAGAAGATATTGGTAGAAGTACATGAGTCACCTTTAGCAGGCCATCAGGTCTTCTTCAAGACATACATGTAGGTTAGGGAGAGATTCTCTTGGAAGGGTCTCAAGAAGGATGTGATGAGACATATCAACGAGTGTGTGACTTGTCAACATAATAAGTCAAAGTAGACACTCTGAGTAGGGTTTCTTTAGCCACTTCATATTCCAGATAAGAAATGGAAAAGTATATCCATGGACTTAATTACATGTCTACCTAAGGCTTTGGGTAAGGACTGTATATTTGTAGTGGTCGAAAAAATGACCAAATCTGCACACTCTTTCAAAATTCCTACAAACTACAGCGTACTATAGGTGGTAGAGTTGTTCTTCAGAGAGATATTAAGACTTCACGGGTTTCCATAGAGTATATTCAGTGAATGAGACAGTTGGTTCATCAACACATTTTGGTAGGATTTATTCTGATTGGTTGGTACAAAGTTGATATCCTACACCAATTACCACCCTAGACTAATGGGAAGATTGAGATAGTCAACAAGTGGATAGAGGGATACTTGAGGAACTATGTGAGTGGACAACAAAAATCGTGGGTAAGTTGGTTACATCTTGGAGAGCACTGTTACAACACTACCTTCCACATTTCCATAGGTATGACCCATTCAAAGAATTATATGGATATGATGCTCCCACTTTGATTGATATGGGTTTTGGATACAACAAGGCTCCCAAGGCCAAAGACTGGATAACATAGAGTCAGGATATTCTCAAGGTATTAAAGGAGAATCTACAGATGGTGTAGAATCGAAGGAATGTGAATGCAGAAAGACACAATATAGAGCATATCTTTGAGGTTGGAGATCTAGTATTCCTAAGGCTACAACCATACAGAAAGTCATATTTGAAGAAGAGCGAGGAAGAGAATCTTAAACCTAGATTCTATGGACCATACAGGGTCATATGCAGGGTAGGTAAAGTGACATACAAGTTAAAAGTACTAGAGGGGAGCCATATTCACAATGTGTTCCACGTAACTTGCCTCAAGAAAGTGGTGGGACATCTCATTAGCACGTATGACAATCTACCTCCTTTGAATGAGGAGGGACAATTAGAGTTGGTTATGGAGGAGATATTGGAGTTAAGAGAGAGGAAATTGAGGAGGTGGGTCATCAGAGAGTGTTTGGTTAGATGGATTGGACTTAGAGTAGAGGATGCTACTTACGAGAGTGATCATATTTTGCAACACCCTAGATTGATGTTTCTTAAGGACAAGCAATCTCGGGAAGGGAGGAATGTAATGTCCCTTTCTGAGTGAGGACTCCAGAGAGGAGGGCTTAGTAGTCTAAAAATCCATTTTATACTATAGCCAAGAAGAAATAGGGGGAAATGTTCATTTGATGTCATTTCGCTAGGGAAATGTTACAATTTGAAAGTGACATTAAGTGACTAAGTGGAAAAAGGTAATTAATTGCTTAAGTGAATATTAAATCAGAAAACTTAGGAAAAGTGCTTAAGGGAAAACTCAAAGAAGAATTGGGGTTTCAGTGGATATAAGGAGAGGAAAAGTGACCTAATGGGTCATTATAGATGATTTAAGAATTGAAACTAGAGATCTGAGGAGAAACCCATATTCAGAAGAATTTGAGGATACTTGTAGATTCCAGGAGGAAGACACTAAGGTATTGGATTTGGTGTTGAGAGAAACACCCTATCCAGTCAGGGAGACCACACAATTTTTCCATTACTTTCACTATAGATCTATAGTCAGATTGAGCGTGGATATCAGAGATCCATCTCTAACAATCAGATTCCAGTGTGAGTTCTAGAGGAGACATCGAAGGTATAGTTGGTTTCTCTTTCTAAGGAGGCCTAGAGAACCTAAACCCTCAGAACCCATTTGAGATCAGGTGAAGCCACTTCATTTGAGCCATCTTTAACACACCCAACCCCTAAATACCCTTTCTAGGGATGGGGCATCCAAGTTTTGTTCTTCCTTACTCTCTCAAATCCTAATTTTGGGATCTCCATTGGCTAATGCTCGCCACAAGCATTATAAAGGTCACTACCACACTAAACTATGAGCTATGGTCTACACGTTATTGCATACCTAAGTTACCTAGATGATTATTAGTTGGGGTCTTCAATATTCGATGCTGAGCACCCATTTTTATCACTCCCTGAAGTCCTAAAATCTCACCACGTGGCCTTATCCATTCAATGATCAGCATTCAGTGTTTTACATTGAACTCCCCTCTTTCAGCGTTCGAAAGTCGACAATCGACGGTCAAATTCCTACACTTTTGGCGTTTCGACGATTGACAATCATTGTTGAATGTTTGATGTTTGACGATCAACGATCTTCGTTGAACATCCCTTTACTATATTGCACCCAAATATTTCAAACTCCCAAATTTATTTAGAATGTTAAGAACCAAACATCAATATAGCATATAAAAACCTCAGGAAAAGTACTCAACGCCTTGAAAAAGAGATAATTTCAGATAATAAGCCTCTTCGAGGGGGCAACCTCCTTTTACCCCACTGAAATTTTCAAGTACAAGNAATTTACAATAACTTCCCCACAACTTGCTGATTTTTGGCCTTTCCAGGAGATCTCACTTGTATAGTGTGCCCTTGATCCGTCTTCTAAATACCCTCCAAGCTGTTCCTTCTGAAACATTGTAGAAAAAAAGTTATAGCGAAAATGCCACGGTGTCTCAGATGTAGCAGCGAAACCCCAAGACCTTGAAAAACCTCAGGAAAAATACTCAACACCTTGAAAAAGAGATAATTTCAGATAATAAGCCTCTTCGAGGGGGCAACCTCCTTTTACCCCACTTAAATGTTCAAGTACAAGATGATTCAAAATGAAAATGTCTCCCTGGTATATATAGGAGACTAGGAGATATAATTACAAATAATGGCCTAAAGCCGACATAATTAAAATAACATTACTAATCTAAATTACAACTAATGGCCTAAAGCCGACATAAATAAAATAGCATTACTAATCTAATATGCCCCAATTAAGGGGTAATGAGCCAATATTAGGGCTTA
>JASDQU010589090.1:36216-47381 GCA_032191745.1 Picea mariana | reverse complement strand
CAAATTTATTCACCTCGACTCTGGGAAGACACAGTTCTCGATGAGGTTGATTGGAATGAAATGATTGGTAATGGGAAGAGTCAAAATATTCATGGTGGTAAGGTTGTTTAGAGGAGGTACAACCCTAGAATTAACTCATGAAGTGGTTCATCTTGGTTGAGAGGGAGTCTATGGATTGTTGCACACATTGCCGATTAGTTATGAGGGTAAGAGTATCATATTTGAGGGTAGGATTATTAGAGTTGAGGGTAGAAATATTGGAAGTGAGTGTTGGGTTTTTATATTATTCTTTGCAGTGAAATTCTAGTCAAGGTGGATCGATTGACGGTTGAAGTCGAGGTGGATCGACAACAAGTCTAGGGTTGAGGTAGATAACCAACAAGTTGAAGGTCAAGGTTAGTCGACCAGGTAAAGTCGAAGTCAAAGGTCGAGGTGGTTTGACATGGTAAATCCATTAACAACAAGTCAAAGAGTTCAACCAACAAGGGGTTGACAGGTGGGCATGTGGCAGTCGACTGAAGACCAAATGAAGGCCGAATGGTAGTCGACTGTAACATAATCCTGAGATTTGTAGGATTTTTAGCCAATGATTTGCATGGATCTATAACCATTTTTGGGCACCAAGTATTTAGGGTTTTGTCTTTTGTAAATCCTATAAAGAGGCGTGTTTTAAGGCCATAAAGGCTAATGATAATAAATAAATCATAAGGATATCTAGTCTATAGATAAATCTTTAGATGTAGGTTGTTGGTCATGTAGATGTAAGTTGTATTGGCTACAGGGTTGTTCTTGCATAGGAAAGAGGGTATGATGTTGATTGTGTATTAGGTGTGGACCAAGGTTAGACATGTAACCTTTTATTCAGATTGAATAAGACAAAAAGAGGGCAGAACGCTCAAGGAATGTTGGTTTTACCAGTTTGGGTTTCCAGGGAAAAATCTCTATGTACTGTGTGATTGCTTTGTCATTTATGTTCTTGATTAAATTCTTCTTCTATTTTTCTAGGTTTAGTGTGGAAGTGCATCTCATTTCCTGACAAGTGGTATCATAGCGAAGTTCATCTCTGAAAAGTGGTATCAGAGCTATGATATGCTTTGACATGTGTCTCATATCTTTATTTACTAATCTTGAATCTGAGAGATAAACCCTAGGTACAATAAGTGTTGTAAGTCATAAATTGTGTTAAATATTGTGGTAAATAATGGTGAGCAGTTTAAGAATAGAGATAGAAAAATTCGATGGGCATAATTTTGAGCTTTGGAATCTTAAAATGGAAGATCTTCTTATAGATCGAGAACAATTGAGAACAATCTGTCTAAGTACCCAGTCGATAGGCATGTCGACGAAAGAATGGGAGAAACTCGAAAGAAGAGAAAGAATTATGATTCATCTTTGACATGCAGATTTGGTACTGCTAAATGTCTCAGGTGAAGATTTGGCCAAGAAACCGTGGGACAAGATGGGAATATTATAGCAATCAAAATATCTAGTAAATAAGTTGTTTCTCATAAATAAATTGTATCTTCTGAGAATAAGTGATGACATTTCGGTGACTGAGAATTTAAATGCGTTTAATACCATTTTAAGTCAGTTATCATGTGTGGATATTAAAATCACTTATGGGGAGAAGTGTTTTATACTATTATGTTCTTTTCTAGGCTTTTGGGATAGATTAGTTATAGCTATAGGGAGTAATACAACCACACTAGCACTAAAAGACATGGTTGCTTCGCTGTTGTCAAAATAAATGAGAAGAAAGAAAATGGAAGGATTGATTGAATATGATTTAGTGGTGAAAGGTTGACCAATTGAAATAGATAAAGGAAAATTATTCCGTACAAAGTCTAAGTGAAAGGATAGATCTAAATCCCTGGTTTATTCAACAAGAAGATGTTGGAAATGCAGTAAATTTGGGCATTACAAAAAGGATTGTAAGTTGAGGGTGATGGAAGTCAGTACAAGATTCAATGAGAAGTAGTCGATTGAAAGAAATATGACTCCAACTAAGGGAGGTTATGTGTACTTGGCATCGACCAGTACATAGTTGAATCAAGGTGTTTGGTTGATTGAATCAGGAGCAACCTATCACATGATACCACATAGAGAATGATTCTACGAGTATGAACAAAATGATGGAGGTGATTTGTTTTTAGGGGACGAATCAAAAACTAAAATTGTTGGAAGAGGAAGAATTCGACTAATACTGTAGGATGGGAGGAAAATAACCCTTCCAAGTGTGCTACGCATTCCAGGTTTGGAAATAATCCTGATATTTGTTAGTAAGATGAGTGATGATGGAGTGCACACTCTGTGTCAGAAATATTCATGCAAGATGGTCATAGGTGTGATGTTCTTAATTAAAGGATTTCAGATTGGAACCATATACAAGATGTTAGGGAATTTTGAATCAATTGGATGAAACAATATCATTTCTCCTATAGTTGATTCGACTAGATGCAAAAATATCATTACTCTTGAAGTCGACTCGACTTCGACACAACTCGACCCAACTTGAGTTGAGTCAGTGTTGTTTTTGGAGTCTGATTATCTTCCTGATTCAAAGGTTTGTTTTAGTCGTGCTTGGACCCCATTCCCTAACGGGGGGGTGTGAGAGGGATTCCCACCAAAAAATCTCACTAGGGGGTATAGGGGGGGGGGAAACGACAATTTTTGTAGCCCCTCTGCTATCTGCTAGCCCCCCCTGGCAGAGGATTCGGGGGCAATTCCCCCGAAGAAAAATATTGCGAAAAAATTCCTTGTAAAACATTGTAATTTCATATTCAATCTGGACCATTCATTATAAGGTCATAGATCTGAAGGTAGAAGTTATGTTAGGTTTTTTTCCCTAGAAGGAAACCCTCTTTTATGAGGGAATTGTATTGCAACTATATATTATTGCAAATATTGTATTCTGAGAGAGGATTTTATGAGAGAAAGAATAGGAAGTTACAACAAGTGTGTTGTATGTTGTATCCGTTCATTTTGCTAGATAATAAAAAGGAAGGACCTACCAATTTCTTTGGTGGATGTAGCCCACACTAGGTGAACCATGTATATCCGTGTCTCTATTGTATTGTGTATCTTTTTTGTTTTATTTCTGCATTTGTCTTATTTTATTTCTCCATGATCCTATTTTTCTAACAGTTGGTACAAACCGACTCGACAAGACATGAAAACATCAACTCAACCATGCTATGGCACAAGAGGATGGGACACATTGGAGAAAAATGACTTCGATATATGCATAACAAAGGTATGGTCAAAGTTTTTTCTGAATGTGGTTTAGAATTTGAGTTTTGTGAACATTTCATATATGGAAAAGAAAGTCGGGTAAGGTTCCCATATGGAGCGACAAGGGAAAATGGGATTCTAGAATTGGTGCATAGAGATGTGTTTGGCCTGGTTATAGTGCTTTCACTTGGTGGATCCTTGTATTATGTCTCCTTCATAGATGATTTTTTTAGGAAGACATGGATATATTTCTCGAGGAAGAAATTAGAGGTTTTTGAGAAATTTAAAGAGTTTAAAGCTCTTGTAGAAAACCAGACAAATAAGAAGATTAATGTGTTGAGAATTGACAATGGTGGTGAATTCAGTGGAAGATAATTTGATCAGTTTTGTAAGCGGTGTGGCATATCATGCCAAAATACCACACCATATACCCCACATCAAAATAGAGTTTTTGAGAGAATAAATAGAACATCGATGGATAAGGCAACGAGCATGCTCTGTGGTGTTGGGCTCGAAAAATAATTCTAGGCAGAGGTAATCGACACTGTAAGATATCTGGTAAATATGTCTCCTTTGTTGACGCTAATCGACATGACTCCACATGAGGTATGGTTAGGTAATAATAATTCGGTTTCACATCTCAAAGTATTTAGGTGTGATGCATTTTTGCATGTTCCCAAGGAAAAGAGGAGCAATTTGGACAAGAAGGAAGTCAAATATATTTTCATTGGATATAAATAAGGGATGAAAGGATATATAGGCTCTGGGATCCTGCATCAAGGATAACATTTTACAGTTGATATGTGGTCTTCAGAGAAGTCAGAGGTAAGTCTGAGCCTGAGAAAATTGTTTAGATCAAGAAAAATCTTGAGACGGTGTGGTTTGAAATGAGAATGAAGAATTTGATTCAGATGAGTCGACTGAATCAGAGGAAGAGGTGGCACAACAGACTCCGGTGGTAAGGAGGTAAGAAAAAGTAAGAAAGCTAGTCAAAACATATAGTTATCCCAAATTTTGTTCCACATTCATGTTAGTTTCCATAAAAAATGAGCCCAAGTTAGTTGGTGAGGCAATCAAATCGGTAGAGCGTAAAATATAGAAGGACACCATGGTCAAAGAGATGGAATCCTTGCACAATAATGAGACATGGAATTTAGTCAGGTTACCTAGTAGATGAAATATCGTTCATAGAAAATGGGTATTCACGAAGAAGATGAATGTCGCATGTCTATTTGAGAAGTTCAAATCTCGACTAGTAGCGAAAGGATATTCCCAAGTCGAGGTAGTCAACTTCGGTGATATTTTTTCCCCTCTTGCAAAATTAACTTCCATTAGAGTACTAATGTCTCTGGCTGGAACATTTGATATCGAAATAGAAAAAATGGATGTGAAGACAACATTCCTACATGAAACAACCTAAAGGATTTGTAGCAAATGGAAAGAAAGAGTTGGTGTGCAAACTGAAAAGATCCCTTTATGGTTTAAATCAATCACCAAGGATCTGGTACTAGAAGTTCGAGACATACATCCTTAGTTTGGGATTTGTGAGAAGTAAAGTTGATCACTACATATATTCCAAGGAAGAAGGTGGGCATTTCATGTATGTATCTTTGTATGTTGATGACATGTTGTTGATTGTAAACAACATGGATGCAATAAAGGAGGTGAAGAAGAAACTATCCTCCAAGTTTGACATGAAGGATCTCGGTGCAGCTAAATTCATTCTATAAATGGATATTAAGAGAGATAGAGCCTCTAGAAATATCTAGTTGAATTAGATGAAGTATGTTGAAACCCTTCTGAAACAGTTCAACATGTAGGATTGCAAAACAGAGAAGGTGCCAATTCCTGTGGGAGCAAGGCTAATTATTGAACAATGTCCAAATACACAAGAAGAAATATAGGACATAACATGGATTCTGTATGCAAGTGTTGTTGGTAGTATAATGTATGTGATGATCTTCACTTGACCAGGCATTTCCCATGCAGTGGGAGTGTTGAGAAGGTGCATGTTGACACATGGAAAGGAGAACTAGATAGATGTCAAGAGAGTATTTAGGTATTTGTATGGAATTAAGGACTATGCTATATGCTACAAAGGAATACTTGGAGTCGACAGTGGTAAATTAAATGTACATGGCTTTGTCGATGCCGACTAGTTGGAGATCTGGATCGACCGCCAGATATGTCTACAAGATGGTCGGTGGAGCAATAAGATGGATGAGTAAGTGACAAGAGGTCATAGCATTGTCAAAAACAAAATATGAATACATGGCAACCACTCATGGAAGAAAAGAAGTAGTATGGTTGCAAAGGCTGTGTTCAGGAATCAGGTTTGAGAAAAGAGTTATGAAGGTAAGTTGTGATAGTCAAAGTGCAATATTTCTAGAAAAAAACCTTGCTTATCATTCGAAGACTAAGAAAATTTATGTACAATACCATTTCATAAGAGATATGGTGGAAAGTAACAAGGTGCTAATGGAAAAAGTAGACACGTTGGAAAACATAACAAACTCGTTGAAAAATTCTGTGAGTGTTGTGAAGTTCTTTTGGTGTAGAGAGGCAAAGAGAATTGTTGCCTTGGGTCTATGAATGAAATTTTAAGAATATCTTAGGTTTAGCAAAGAAGACAACAAGTGGGATAATATTGGGTTATATTATTTGCAGTGAAAGTCTAGTCAAGGTGGATCGATTAATGGTCGAATTCAAGGTGGATCAACAATAGGTCGAGGGTTGAGGTAGATCAACAGAAAGTCGAAGGTCGAGGTTAGTCGACTGGGTAAAGTAAAATTAGAAGGTTGAGGTGGTTCAACATGGTAAAGGCATAGAAAAAAATTCAAAGAGGTCAACCAACAATAGTTCAACAGGAGGGCATGCAGTGATCGACTGAATACCAAATGAAGGTTGATTGGTAGTTGATTAGTAAACCAAATTGGAGTCGATTGTAATAGAATCCTAAGATTTGCATGATTTGTAGCCAATGATATGCATGGAGCTGTAACCATTTTGTGGCACTAAGTATTTAGGGTTTTTCTTGTTGTAAATCCTATAAAGAGGTGTGTTGTAAGGCCATAAAGGCTAATGACAATCAATAAATTGTAGGATATCCAGTCTATAGAGAAATATTTAGATGTAGGTTGTTTGTCATGCAGATGCTAGACATATTGGATATAGGGTTGTTCTTGCATAGGAAAGAGGGTATGATGTTAACTGTGTCTTAGGTGTGGACCAAGGTTCGACATGTAACCTTTTATTCATATTGAATAAGACAACAAGAGAGAAGAACGCTCAAGGAATGTTGGTTTTCCCGGTTTGGGTTTCCAGGGTAAAATATTTGTGTACTATGTGATTGCTTTGTCATTTAATTTTTTTATTACATTCTTCTTCTCTTTTTCTAGGCTTAGTGTGGAAGTGCATCTCATTTCCTGATAGTGAGTTCTTGGATAGAATTCTTGTTTTGTTCATTATAATTAAACAAGTTGTTGAGTTATTGGTTTCAGGTGAGAACCATTTGGGGAGAAGAAAAAAATGAATAGGTGGGTCCACACATAATTTTTGGTACATATGAGAGGTATCACGATGGATGGGTGAAGAGAGGAAGCCAATGGGATAGGTGGAAAATAAGGGTGTTGGGAAGGGTGGGTGGATCCACAGAAAAAAAATGCTTACAAGTGATAGGTACCACTACAATCAAGGAGAAGAGAGGAATCCAATGGGATAGGTTCCAAATAAGAGTGTTGGTGGGGCCAATATAATATTTGTTTTACTCTTGTATAGTTATACTATGGCCTGAAGAATACTGCAGTGACAAAATTACCAAAGTGTTAAGAAGAAAAGTTGTGTAGGAATTTCACAACTAGAATGCAAGAGGTAGGATTATAAGAAAATATATCACTTTTATTGCTTTTTTGTTTTGTTTTGTTCTCGAGGGTTAGGGTTTTTAGTTTTATTATAGAGAAGTGTTTTTCCTATGATATATCTCTATGATATACATGCGGGGTTTAACAATAGTACTCGACCCAATATATTAGGGAACCAACTAAGGAGGCTCGGCCATACCCTTAGTCGTACTACTCGATTACCCAAGTACTAGAGAGTATCTTCCTGAGTGTTTTTCTCGGTGTTACTATAGTATTCAGGAAGATGATTGGTTGATCTAGAGTCGGTTTCAAGAGACCCAGGGGACTCCCGATATGCTTGATGATACTTGGGAGTGATGGTCGTGTACAGATTTTGTCTGATGCAGTACTACTCGAAGGGGTACCAACAGGGGTTACAAAGTTTTCCAACAAGGTGAAACGTATATTTCGAGTAACCTTGTGAAACCATATGTATTTCCTATGTGCAATATTCCCTAGCCACAATTTTATTCATTGACTGACAAATACTTGTTCTTTAAAGATGTCGACAGTACATGTATCTATCCTAAAAAGCAATTCCCACAAATTATGTTGAGGAAAGAGATATGATACCACTTTTAAGGTACCATATGTATTATAATAAGCATAAACAAAAATATTGCAGCAAATACCAGTGGAACAAGAAAATATAGAGAATAAAAACACCAACAATGATACCTTTATTGATATAAATCCAAGTTCACTTGCCTCTTTGAAGGGGAAAAATCCAACAGAGCAGAGCTCTATTACAATAATTCTCAAATACTTTCTCGTGCCTTCTACTCCTATTTATACTAATTTTATCTTCTAAAGAAAATTTTAGAGGAAGATCTTTCTTCAAGCATAAGCTTCTATTAATTCTTCTCAGAATAGTCTTGTTCACATTATTAAATAGGCCTTATTAACTAATGTTGGCCTTTATAAAATGGAAAATATATTATTCTACCTACTTGAGGGGTTAGGGAAGTTAGGTCCCAAACAATATCTATTGTGTTTGATTTTCGTATGAAGGGAAATCAGACTAAGAAGTTGATGAATGAATTGGATGAAATGTGCATAT
Organism: Picea mariana; assembly: GCA_032191745.1. NCBI lineage: Eukaryota > Viridiplantae > Streptophyta > Pinopsida > Pinales > Pinaceae > Picea > Picea mariana. Next base: position 39,191 of record JASDQU010589090.1, on the reverse strand, counting down.
CTTTCTTTCTTGAGAGATATGTTTCATAAGCATAATGAATTAATATATGTATATACTTATGTAATTTCCTTGTTTTATTGGGTAAATGACCATACTGGTTAATGACTTCATGAAGTGGAAGTGAATATAAGGAGTATAGGTATTATACTCCTTCAATATTATATTCTTTGGCATATTTTCTTGATTAAAACATGTTGTAAATGTCTATGACTGAAATCCCTCTTCTAATAACTTGTATTGAATGCATAAAGTGTGTGATTTCCTTGTAGGATGGGAGCATCCAAGCATGCAGGGTTATCCTCTTTGATTGCATAAGTAGAGGATCCAGGATTTATGGTGTGAAGCTTCGAGAAAGGTAAGGTTGAGTGAAGAGTTTGTTCACTAAGGGATTTTGTTGTGTTTCCCCAAATTATTCTATATTTTAATCCTTGGCAATGGCGAATATTTGTACATAGGTTTATCCTTGTGTAATTTATAGGATTTCAATGTTAAAATATAGGAACAAGTGTTCCTTTCATCTTGGACATGAATTCCTTAGAGATGAGTTCCAAACATGCAGGTTGGTGGATCCTGCAAGGAACCCAAAATATCTTATAATGGAATTCCTCGCCATAAGATTTTAGACATGGAACCTTGAGGTGGAACCCTGAGGTGGGAAATCTGACTTACCAGAACCCTCAAATTGTTGTGGAGTCAATGGGTACAGGCAGGGTCCTGTAGAGGCCTGATTAAGAAAATCCAAGATTGGATGTCGAATTGTGACCCTAAGGAACCTTGAGGTAATGTTGACATGAGGTCCACATGGCGAAGACTAAGTGGTCAAGGACATTAGTGAAGAGACAATGGTAGGTTGTGGGGTTGGTTCAATAGGAAGAGTTAAAATTAGGAAAAATTGGCCAAGTTTTGAGATTTAATATTAACCTGATCCAGGTGAATATCGGTGGCTGCCTACCTGTTCCAACTGGCTCATCTTGGCATTTTTTCCCTAGTTTTCGAGTCCTGAACTTTCAGGGCTATTTTTAGGCCCTAAACAACATTTTTAGGGCTCACCACAATCAAAATATAGAAAAATTCAGAGTTTGATATCATAATGTGTATTTCTTGTATAGACCTTTCAAACGTGCTATCATGCACCTAAAATGAAGATCATATGAAAAAGTTATGACCCTGGGAAGTTGATGTACCAAATTACCTCACAAGGCCCACGTGACTTTTGGTGCTTCATCTCCTAGGGTTAGGTTTTTGGATGTCTAGGGTTTGGAATTCATGTTTATTGTAAAAAGGATTTTACAACCTCATTGTACTCATTTTCTTTTGAATGTGCACAACCGTCACATCTCTTCTCAGGGATAAGTCACCACCATTCTAGCAAGCTTCCTTTCAGTTTGCATTTTATAGTTTCAACATATTTATTTATTGAATAGAAGTGAGTTTTACTGTATATTCTTTTATTTCTCATTATTTCTCCATGTTAATAATAATAATATATTTTCATTTTTTTCTTCTCATAAAATCTGGATCAGTGGTATCAGAGTAGTCTTCTCCTTGTTGTTCTTAGTGCATGTCCCCAAAGAGGTCAAGGTACGAAGAGTTGAGTCTCGAGCTTGTTTTTGTTGAGGAAAAGAGCTCTCACATGCCCAAGGGACCTTCCATGGTGGGAGAAAATAAATATGATAGGACAAGAGACCCTTTCAAACTATTGCTCAAAGAAGCCCTCGCACAACATAGGAATGAGATGATGGATAATGTTGTGCAAATCCTTTGATGACTACCAACAAGTGTTGCATCTTCCTCGAGCGGAGGTGCCACGCCCTTAAAGGTACATATCAACTTTGATGTTCCTATATTTGAATGTCAGATAGACACAAATTCTATAGACAAATGGTTGAATCTGCTAGAAGGGTATTTTTATGTCCACAACTTTTCGAATAGAGAAAATATTACTTTTGCACTCCTCAAAGTTGTCCCCCATGTCAAATATTGGCCGGAGAATTTATGTGAGGAAAAGGAAATAGAGGAACCCTCATTATTTATAGTCACACTCACTTGTGAGTCCTTCAGGTATGCTATTAAGGAACAATACTACCATGTTGGAAGTTATGATGACATGTATACAAAATGGACCACATTGCGACAGAAAAGGGACCAAGCAGTGCCAACGTTCAAAAATATATTCCATACTTTGCGCACCAAGATGGGTATCAATTATTCTGAGTGACATCTGGTGCTCAAGTACTGCGGTGGTATGAATAGATACATCTAGGTAGAAATGGATTTTTTGGACATCTCGTCCTTGGGCATGGCCTATCAATATGTCATCAAAATCAAGAAAAATATTTAAAAAAGACATGACAGTTTGGGTCTAGGAACCCCTCATAGTAGAAGCAGGGAAAGGGTAGCCCCAATCTGTAGAAAAAAGGGTAGAGCAAGTATGGAAAGCATCAAGACAACCAATCTAAGCTACAAAAAAAGAAGGACAATGGAAAGACAAAGATAGAAAACGAGAAGTGGTGTGACTTCCATAAGAGCCTCTGGAATGACACTGTTGATTTTCGATCAAACAAATCATTGCTGGATGAGGTGAAAGCCTCTAAATCATATGCAGGTTCTGACTCTAAGTCAAAACTAGAAAAGGGGATATGGATCATTGATGTGGAACCCAGTGCCACCGTTTCTACCACCAAGATCCATTCTGGTGAACCTAATGAGCCAGAGGAAGGAGAGAGCCTCTTTCATTCACATATGTGGGTGAAAGGTACCCCGCTACACTTCATCATTGATAGTGATATCTAGAAGAACCTCATCTTAGTGGAGGTCATCAAGTGGTTGGTCCTATCGACAATGTTGCACTCACATCCCTACACCATCGGATGGCTTTGCCAAGGAAGCGTTCTTCATGTCAGCCAATATTGTTTCTTGTCCTATGGAATCAAGCCCTTCAAAGATGAGGTATTGTGTGATGTTTCTCCCATTGA
>JASDQU010589089.1:36994-48082 GCA_032191745.1 Picea mariana | reverse complement strand
AAGGTACTAAACTATTTTTCTTGGTTTATGTTATTATTATAACAATTTTGGGAACAAAGCTATAAATTGTAAAGCATATGCCAAGAACAACAACAACTATTAAGGATACTCAAATAATAGCTATCCCATAAGGTCTCATGAATCATACAGTAGAACCTACAACAATTTTGATTCATTGAGTAATGAAGTAGAATGCCACAAATGCAACAATTTTGGACACATGGAAAAAGATTGTAGATTGATTGTTCCTCCAAGGGAGCCAAAGAAGAATATCAACAACCACATATAGGGACCACAAAATATATGGAGAAGGAAGCAATATCAAAACAACACTGAAGAATGCTTGCTTGCTCTACAAGCCCAACATCAGAAAAGTGATTGGTATGTTGACAGTGGTTGTTCTAAGTGTTGATATTATGGTAGTTGCGGGAGGTATTTACCTCCACGTGTAAACCTAACGAGAATAGAATATTCTGGGAAGCAAGAAGAAACCCTAATTAGTTGGCTAATAACCCTAGAAGACAAGTCGGCTCAAGAGGATAATTTGTATTAGGTTATTAACCTCCAAGAAAAGAAGTCGGCTAAAGGAAATATTATATACTAAGTAAATAGGCACCCGGAATGAGATGTCGTCCCTGGCAGTTTGCCAGATTTAGTATAAATACAGGAGGCCAATCTTCATTCTGGCAGGCATTCTCAGAACTGCAGAAGCAACACTTATGTGCACTGCAGTTGGCCAATTTGTGCACAAGTTTGGATGAGAGTTGTCGTTGCAGTTGTTGCTGCTAGAAGATTTCAGTTTTGGCTTGGACTATCTCTTGGTTATGGTTTGGACTCTCTGATCAGCTCTTGCTTGGTGCGTTATCCTTGGATAAATGTGTGCCACCCTTTGTTTGGCTATCTATCCTAGGGTTTGCTTCCATCTCTGTCGAGGTTAAGGTGCTCGAGGGTGGCTTCGACCTATGGTTGGGTGACAATAGTGATATTGTCTATGGATAAACGAGCACATCCATCATATTCTAACAATACAATAGTGATATTGTCTATGGTTAAACAAGCACATCCATCATATTCTAACAGGTTATGGGCCCACACCTCCTTCATTCAGTCTAACCGTTGGAAGGGAGCATAGCCATTAAGATACTAAGCTCGTTGAATAACTGTTGCTAGGGTTTCTAGCAGGAGTAGTTACTAAAGCACTGTCGCTAGGGTTACTAGCAGGTGCAGTTGCAGAAACCCTAACCCTCTCGTTGAGGCACCTTCAGTGAAGGGATTGACCTAATTTCTAGATAGACTAGTGCGCCCTAGCCTAGCGCACCTCCTGGTACTATCAACAAGCTAAGACGTCAAGTTTGAGTTTTTGGTCAAATCTAAGGTTGACCAAGTCAAAGCAGACATGACTTACTCTATGAAGTTAGAAAACAAGTTAGAAGGGGCTTCTAACTTCAAAGCATGGAAGACAAGGATTGATCTCATCCTTGCCAAGAACAAAGTGTTGGATATTGTGAAAGGAAATATTGTGGAACTAGAGTTTGAAGAAGGAAAAGAGAAGGAACCGAAAAATGTTGCAGTTATGGAGAAGTTCAAACACAACGACATCAATGCCATGAGTATCATAGTGGACTCTATAAAAGGCCACTTGATGCCCTGCATCTCCCATCTTGACTCATCTAAGAAGATGTAGGATGCCCTAACAAACCTCTTCTCAGTCAGAAACATTGGACAAGTAATGAGTCTGAAGAATGAGCTCTGTGACATGAAGATGAATGATGATGACAACATAACATCATACTTTGTGAGGATCTCTCAGTTAAGAGATCAACTACAAGTTATTGAAGAAATCATTTCAGAGAAGGGGCTGGTAAATATAGTACTCAACGATCTTCCCAAGACATGGGATGCATTTTCCGTAAGAATGAACAGAAGGAAGGAGTATCCTACATTTGAAGAACTTTGGACTTGTTGTGCACAAGAAGAATCAAGGATTAGTGCAAAAGAGAAACCTCGAAATAAGAAAGATGATCAAGCCTTCACAACAAGATTCAATAATTTTGAGAACAAAAGGAAGTTTGGTTCAAGGAAGAAGCCAAGTCAAGAGAAAGATATGTCAGAAATACAATGCTTCAACTGTCGAAAGTATGGTCACTACAAGAATCATTGTCTCGAGCTGAAGAAAAGGAAGGAGACACACGAAGCATCAGTTTCCAAAGAAAAGTAACCTTCGCAGAAGATTAAGCAGGATGAAACATACTTCTTCTTCTAAGACAAGGTAAACAACACTCTTCATTGTTCTTGTACATACCATGTTTTCTGTACATATCTTGCATATCTATTTCTTAGAAGAGAAACTATACCTATGGAAGAAAAACAAGATAAGGATTGTTATCACAATGAATACATGTCGAGCAAGGATGAAGTACATCAACAACCCCTGGTAACAATTCATGTGGAAGCCATTACATAAGTAACAACTACTTGAAGAAATCTAGAAGAAGTAAAAACAGAAAGAAGTTAGCAATCAAGAGGAAATTGGAAAAGGACTTACGACAATTTGCATAAGGCAATAAGGATGCAGATGGAAGCGTGGGCTCTATTAGTTGGAGGGAGCTGATTATAGAATTCCAAAAGATGAGCATGCACTCATGCATAAATAAAGGATTAGGAGGGAGCTAATCCTAAATAATATGATCCGTTGAAGATGATGAAGTATATATCCATGGTAGCAGCCATGAAAAGCAGTACATGCTCAGTTTGACTTTAGAAGAAGTCTTCTCGAGAAAAAAGAAGCCTCAAAAGTATCCCTAGTTGTCCATCCACATCCATGATCCTATGATGAAAGGAAGAAGGTGAAATCTTCAGGGCATGGAATCTATAGAAAACTGCATGAACTCAAAAGCGAAAGAATAACATGAGGAAGAACATGAAGATTCCAAGAGAGAAAGAAAAGACAGAAAAACCAGTCACTGTATCATGAATCACAAGACTATCAGCTTGATATGAACTCACTAAAAGAAATCAAGTAGAGGAACTAAAAGTTGTGATGAAGAACAGTGTATGGAAGACTTATGAATGAAAGAATTGTGGGATCCAGAAATAGAAGTTCTACCAAATGGAGGGAGAAGACTATGATGATTGTTTGTTCCAAGTAAACCAGACATACCTCTACATCATCCATTATATCGTCCGCAATATCCATGGGTTGGAGCTTACATCAGATGAATGCAAAGACTATTCTCCAGAATAATTGAATAAAGAGCGTATGAAGAGAAACCTCAAGGATTTGAGGTATACCAAAAAGAGACCCGTGTATGCAGATGAAAGAAGACAGCTTGGTAGAGAACCTCCAATGCACAGCAGAAGCGTGGTGAAAAATTTCTATATTATATCAAAATGGTTACTCAGAACTCCAGAATGATGGATTGAGAATCCATGACAAAGATCTCATGATGACAAAAGAAGTGCCACATGGATATGTTCCAATTTGAGCCTTGCCATGATGCTATGAGCCAATAGGAAACAAAAGAGCTGAATTCAACTATGATATACTGTAATGATCAAAGTTATATGAAGCCTTCAGAAAAAACCAATGTTTCAGAAATATCGAAGTACATTGAGATCAGGCATTAAATTCTCCCTGATGAAGTCCAAAAAAGAAAAGTGGCTCTCCAATATATATATATCTCCACAAATGAGCAGATAAGCAAACATTTTGGTAAAGCCTTTGTCCAAGATAAAAGAGTTTGCGTACTCAAGTTGGAGCTCGTGGAGATGACTTCTAGGTTGGGAGGGAGCACTGATGTGTTATTGACTTATGGACTATCATTTTTCAGTTCGAAAAATGGTCCAGGATGAGCAGTTCCTTTCCAGTTCGGAAAGTGGTTTGAGATTTCTGACGGACAGGTGTTTTCCAGTTTGGAAAATGGTCCAGATCGAACAGTCATTTTTGTAATGAAAATGGTTTGATGGATTCTTGATGTACAATAGACAACAATTCCCCTTGTGGTTAACATAGGGAATGGTCTAGGACAATCTCTCTTCTTGACGGTCACTCTTAGTAGTGATCAAGAACACTGGTCCGTCTCACCGGACAGTCATTCTTTTGAAGCTCATAGTTGTGAGCAGTTTCGAAGAATGATCTGTTTTGGAGGTTGGTGTAGGACAGTCATTCCCCAGGGAAGATTCATTCTCTCCAGGATGCACTTTATTTAGTGCCGAAGGAATGGCCCAGATAGGTGAATGGTCCAGATTCAACAATCAGGGATAGGCATTCTCTAGGGAAGATTCATTCTCTCCAAGTTGCACTTTATTTAGTGCCGGAGGAATGGCCCAAATAGATGAATGGCCCAGGCTCAGAAATCAGGACAATTATTCTTCCTTGCTTGAGAAGAATAGTCCAGATAGCTCATCATTGATGTTCTAATTTCTGAGGACTATTCAAATCAATGAGAAATTATTTGCAATGAGTGCTAAGTGGACTATTCAAATCATGAGAAATTGGTCAATTGTGATTGATACTCAGGGAAATGAGTTATAGATTAATGACTTAATGTACATGGATAATCCCAAAAATGATATATCATATGTTGGACCATTGAAGCCCCCCAATAGTTATCTAGATTCTTTATGTCTTCATTGCTCTCACTTAGGTTTATGATATCCACGTGTCTAAGCTAGATCTGAATATACATATTTAAATCTCATCATGTCATCATGATCATGAAATTGTAATTATATGCCTACATGTCATCTAAAAAAAATCATTGCAAGCTAGGTGGATGAGGTTTTTCATGCATCATTGAATTATTCATTATTGAGCCAAAAATTCATCTGTAAATCTGATTTGTAAGGATTTTTTTCACATGTTTATTTGGAGAATTTCCATCAGTACATACTACACGCAAGAAATTCTATCTTTGATAAGATTGAAAAATTATTTCACAAACCAAACTATCCTGACAAACAAGTTGGAAATAAATGACTCTCTCTGAGCATGGATAGGCATACAATGTATGCAAGGAAGGGTTTATTTCCTAGACTTATTCTTCTTAAATCTATAGGTTGATCATGACTCTAGAAATTATATATCCATAAATATATTGTATTTGGATTCTTTTAATGAATTCCAATAAATTGATTCGAAATAGATTCAACATACTACAACATTTTTTTGAAAAACTACATAATAAATTAAAAACTTGTTGTTTTTTATAAAAAATTCTCAAGGAGCCAAACTAGCATGGCACTATCTTGGAGGTGTAGATTAGTTGGTGATAGAGTGCATTGTTAATGCACTCCTTGTGATGTCATTGGTTCAAACCTTAGAAAGTCGTGTGCATTGGTCGTGGTCCCACAAGGGTCCTCCTAGAGGTTATAGTGGTAGCGGTTGGAATCGACCTCATGTCACACGAGTACAAGCCTGCCCAATTGTCGATTCCGCCAAATACAAAATAAATAAATAAATAGAAACAACATGACACTAACCCACCCCAACCCAACATCATCCAAACCACTTATTTTAAGCATTAATTTGGAAAAGTGAATGAATAACATCAAAATATGAAACTAATTTAATCATTTGTACATGGAAATTTTCCTATAAATATTGTTTTTTTATGATTTACTTCACGTAAACAATGCCAAGCAAATGCCATCATTTTATTCAAAACCTTGTAGAACATTAATATGGAACCACAACCAAAACCAACCAAAGGAGAATGTTGCAATCCACTAGTTTAGTCACATATAGAAAACAAACTTAATTATTCCTCAAAGACAATAATGAATTTTTGCTTCTTCACCACCACTGTAAGCTATCTTATGGTTTTGTCTCTTCACCACCACTATAAGCTATCCTATGCTCTTGTCTCTTCACCACCACCATAATATCTACTCAAACAAGAGGCAAACAAGAGGCATCATGACACATTTCCTATAAAAAAAAGTGTTCATCTCACAAGCCTCTTTGCACACACAAATGAATGAAGCAATATAATACAGAGATAAGAAAACTCCATGCACAATTCTTCTGTGCAAAAAAAATGCAAAAAATATTGTCACAAATTATGCAAAAAAATAATACCTTGCAGGGTTCGAACCAAGAAAAAATCTTCTAGATAGATGTAGACTTGGTCCTTCTAAGGAAGAACTCCCTCTACAAAAATCACCAAGAATTCATATTATTCAAAACTGATCTGTTGAGTCACTTTGAGTACCTTTTACTAAAAGTTGGACCCATTCCATGGCTTTGATATTTTGATATGTTTCTCTATTTTTATGATCGCACCTTTTACTAAAATTTGGACCCTTCATTGTTTCTCTATTTTTATGAATAGATGGCAATCATACCTTTTACCAAAAGTTGTACCAATGTAATGCTCCATGATGATGCCTTCTATACTTATTCTTTTTAAATTTTAAATTTACTTTTGCTAATTGAAGCCATTGCACTACTATTACATTTGGACTTCGACGAAGTAATTAAGATAGGATTTATATTGATAGATGCTATGAACATAAAAAAAAAAAATAGTGACAATAACAAATCATTAAAGCATTTTGAATAGAAAACAATAATAATGCAAAATGTAGGTATGAAGGCTTTTGTTATATATCAACTAGATGGTATAGAGGTTATGGTTTTATTTCAAATCCAAAGAGAAAGAAGAATTTTGTTATATATGGAAGTTATGGGATGGAGGTCATAGTTTTATTTCAAATCAAAACAGTGTTTTTTCTTTTTCACCTTAAAACTTATTTTCACTTATAATTACAATGTCTCATTATTCTATATATAAATTTTGATATGATTTCACTAATGCACAGTTTTCATTTTTTTTTGTTTTAGTGATAGTCTCAAATTCAATATCATTTATTACATTTACATAATAAAGATTACATTTTAACACACAGTATTTCTTACAATGTCTCTTTGTATTATTAGAAACAATATTGGAATTCTAAATTACATAAATAATTTTAGATCTTATTCACTAAACCTCCAAATAGAAATGCATATTCTCTTTGTGACCATGATTTATTTTTGGATCTCAACATCTGGCGTTCATGGTGGCATGTCCTTTACATGACATCCGTGAGTTCGTCGTTGTGAATGTGTGGTTGACACTATAACAGTCCATCCGAGATCCCCACTGGTCAGTCCTTTCACATGTATATGAAATCTAGGTGAAGTCTACAGATGATAATCAGGGTGGCTGAACCCCACTAACTTTAAGTAACATCTTTGTGAGAAGTTGAAATGTGAAGTGGGACCTGCACATAAAGAAGATAGGGAACACTATTGCACTGCTGTCTGAGAAAGTGATGTCCTCAGTGTGGGTCAAAAGGGCTGAACAACCTTCCAAGATCTGAGTACTGTTTGCTGTCTGAGAAAGTGATGTCCTCAGTGTGGGTCAAAAGGGCTGAACAACCTTCCAAGATCAGAGTGTTGTTTTACAGAGAGCACCTTCTCACGTCTTTGACATTTTTCAATGCTTTGAAAGCCCCGGTGACAACATCTTTTTCACCAACTCTGGATCCTCACCACTATTAACTTATCAACCACTGAAAGAAAACCACATTGAGATCGACCTTCATATGATCCACAATTGTTACAGAATTTTCAAATACACTTGTCTTGTCCCAAAAATATCTGTACACCCTTGTCAAATTCCATAACCTGAACTTCACTTCAGTCATTCAAGAACTAATACTATAGGATTTATCTGATAACAAACCTATCTGTTGACTGCATAATGAACACCCTTGTCAAATTCCACAACCTTACTTTAGTCATTCAAGAACTAATAATATGAGATTTATCTGATAACAAACTATTTATTGATAGACAATTAAGAGCTTCCTATCAATTACTTGGAACATGTAACCATCTGTGAATCCTTCTGGCCTTCACATGTCCACCTGAAGTTTTGAAAAAACTTAAGACTTGGAAATTTAGTCATTCAAGAACTAATAATATAAGATTTATCTGATAACAAACGATTTATTGATAGACAATTAAGAGCTTCCTTTCAATTACTTGGAACATGTAACCATCTGTGAATCCTTCTGGCCTTCACATGTCCACCTGAAGTTTTGAAAAAACTTCAGACTTGAAAATTTGATACACAAGATGGATGCCATGTGCCATGTTTTGAGTTGCAATATTCTTATAAAATAGGATATTATTAACACAGTATCTAAATCAGGTTTTGGGAGTTAGCCTTCATATTCCAGGCAACCTATATCTATTGAAAACTTCCAAATTAATCAGTTTTTAATTAAAAATATCAATGTGCTTGTAAGATTTAATGATAAAAAAATATTCTTCTTCCTGTCAACAAAGTAAAGATCAGAATTAACACAAATAACCTTATGTCATGTCATTCTGCTTCTGTTAATCATTAAGACACCTGATTAACACAAATTATTCATTAATCTATGACTAACAGCAAGATGTTGAACTGTCTGAAGACAAAATGTCATCATCTCATCTCAGAGAATTCATCATTATCATATTCCATGTAACTGATATATTCTACTCTGTCAACAGTATAGAAGATTCTGTATTGTTTATATTGTACAACGTTGATGGGGTATATTAATTTAGGATTAATTTTATCAGTTTAAATATGGTTGGAATTTGTATCAGAGATTTATATCTAATATTTATATTCATAGTTAGAAATCGACATTAAAAGATTTTGATCCATTTTAAGATAATTCAAAATTTCAAATTTTTGGATGAAACAGTATCCAAAAAATTCACAGATGAAAAGAGTTGGATGTGTCCAGATTCCATTTATTGGTCCACTCCCAAATTCAACCCTTTAGGTAGTATACTTCTTTGCCAGGGAAACGGAGACGGAGCAAAATATTTATAAACAAGAATCATACATTGATCACTATAACTTATGTTACTGGGTTTGCTACAACACTGAAGCCTCAACTTCAAATACCTTCACCTTTGACTTCTAGGATTCTTCAAATTGCAAGAGACATGAATGCTTAAACCAAAAACATGTCCTGTTGAAACTTCAAACCTTATATAGAAGCAATGGTTACCTACCTATGATCTCTAGAGAGTTTAGTTGTGCCAGAAATTGTCAAATGTAAGTTTGAATATGATTTGTCGGGGGAACTTCAGTCTTAACTTGACAAGCTAAACATCTTGTTTTCATAAAAAAAATATTTGCCCTAAAATTTATCACATGAACCATAGAGGATTGAAAATGTTCTTTGAAGCGAATTAGCCACTTATCATGGTTCCAGAACTGATAATCTTGTTTGTAGATTTCTGAGCCATTTAAACATTTTAAATGCTTGTCCAAAAACATGATTTCTAAGCCATTTGAACATTTTAAATGATAAACAAAATGATAACACTTTTAGAATATACATTGCAGCTCGATTAATCCGTCTGGGTGGTGTAGTCGGTTATCACGTTAGTCTCACACACTAAAGGTCCCCGGTTCAAGTCCGGGCTCAGACATAAGTTTTTTCATTTTCCGGGCACTTTCATTTTCCGGGCACGAAAATGAAAAAACCAGAAAAAAGCTGTCAAAATTTTGGATGAAAGTGCTAACTATGTCTTTCACCTGCATTCAGAAGTCTGATTAGGAAGTTTATGGGCTTCTATTGAAAATAAATTAAATCTCATTCAGTTTACCTGTATATATTGGAGTCCAGGAAAAACTTGTATTTTAATTTACTCTTTGTATTCTGTTAAAGTTCACATAGACTAATTTATTTAATCCAAAATAGTTAAATATTTTTAATAAGTTTTTTTAAATTTTGTAGGGTTGGCCTATGTTGAGACATACAAGGAAGCAGCTAAAAAAATCTAAAAAACTCATCTGTTAATCCTATGTTATTTGTTGAATAGGATTTGCGAAAAAACAAGAGTGTGGATTACTTAGGGTTTGATTAAAAAAAAAGCAGAAACCCTTGGTCAGTCCTGCATTTTATAACAAGCCTAGTCTGGTGGTTTACTACAAGAAGTTGAACAAAGCACTCATGCCTATAAGGTATCCACTGCCTCTAACAAGGAAAGCATTTTTGCAAAAATGAAAGGATGCACAATTTTCTCCAAATTTGACAAATTGGAATCAGCGAAAAGGGCAAGTATAAAACCAGTTTCTAGTTCCACTTGATCAATATCAATGGAAAGTAATGCTCTTTGGTCTCAAATATGTTCACTTTGAATTCCAAAAACTAATGGAAGACTTTAGGATCTTTCATTTTTAATTATACATATAGATGATATTTTAGTCTATTCCAAGGATTTAAAAGAACATAAGAAACATTCACAATAGTTTTAAAAATGAATTTATGATCATGGCTTAGTATTATGTGAAAGTAGGATGTAGATTGCTAGCATAGAAGTAGAGTTTTGGGGATTTCATGGTAAAGAAGGACAATTTGTTCTTCATCGGCATGTTTTTGTAGAAGTTAAAATATTTTCGTGGTGTTATCCTTAATAAAACTTAATTGCAAAGATTTTGTGGCTCCGGATACAATAGCCTTGCAACAAAGATTGAAGAAAAAATGAACAAAATGGACTCTGAAGACGCCAGAGGCAATAAGAAATATCAAGTCCAAACTTGATACTCTTCCTACACTAGCATTGTCCACGAGTAAAGGACAATTTATTCTTGAAACGGATGCATCTTATCAATGTTAGGGAGGAGCTTGTTGAAAGATTGGTTGTCATTGATGTCAACCCTTGAAGAAGTACGCAAGCCCTGAAGATATGGTTGTGGAACCCGAAGTTGTTTGAGGAATTTGAACATGAAGGACAACGTGAATGCAGGTAGCATACTCATGGTGGATAGTTCTCGTCATGTCGTTTCCAACAGTAGGTGGTATGCCACGTGGTTCCTCAGGGTTGAGGAGTTATGGCCTCATGAAGATTGGAAGCCCCAAAGAATGGTTAAGAAGCCCTAAAAAGTTACAAAATCATTAATTAAGGGAAAAGTGGTTGTAACAAGAAAGTACAGGTTGACCCTAAAATTAAGAAAAAGGGTAAAACAATTATGACCCTAAAATGAGGAAAAAGGGCAAAACAAATATGACCCCAAAATTAGGAAAAAG
>JASDQU010589089.1:3399-22694 GCA_032191745.1 Picea mariana | reverse complement strand
TGTCAAATTCCACAACCTTACTTTAGTCATTCAAGAACTAATAATATAAGATTTATATGATAACAAACTATTTATTGATAGACAATTAAGAGCTTCCTTTCAATTACTTGGAACATGTAACCATCTGTGAATCCTTCTGGCCTTCACATGTCCACCTGAAGTTTTGAAAAAACTTAAGACTTGAAAATTTGATACACAAGATGGATGCCATGTGCCATGTTTTGAGTTGCAATATTCTTATAAAATAGGATATTATTAACACAGTATCTAAATCAGGTTTTGGGAGTTAGCCTTCATATTCCAGGCAACCTATATCTATTGAAAACTTCCAAATTAATCAGTTTTTAATTAAAAATATCAATGTGCTTGTAAGATTTAATGATAAAAAAATATTCTTCTTCCTGTCAACAAAGTAAAGACCAGAATTAACACAAATAACTTTATGTCATGTCATTCTGCTTCTGTTAATCATTAAGACACCTAATTAACACAAATTATTCATTAATCTATGACTAACAGCAAGATGTTAGAACTGTCTGAAGACAAAATGTCATCATCTCATCTCAGGGAATTCATCAGCCACGGGTTAAGTGGCTGGGCTAGTATATTCATTATCATATTCCATGTAACTGATATATTCTACTCTGTCAACAGTATAGAAGATTCTGTATTGTTTATATTGTACAACGTTGATGGGGTATATTAATTTAGGATTAATTTTATTAGTTTAAATTTGGTTGGAATTTGTATCAGAGATTTATATCTAATATTTATATTCATAGTTAGAGATCGACATTAAAAGATTTTGATCCATTTTAAGATAATTCAAAACTTCAAATTTTTGGATGAAACAGTATCCAAAAATTCACAGATGAAAAGAGTTGGATGTGTCCAGATTCCATTTATTGGTCCACTCCCAAATTCAACCCTTTAGGTAGTATACGGAGACGGAGCAAAATATTTATAAACAAGAATCATACATTGATCACTATAACTTATGTTACTGGGTTTGCTACAACACTGAAGCCTCAACTTCAAATACCTTCACCTTTGACTTCTAGGATTCTTCAAATTGCAAGAGACATGAATGCTTAAACCAAAAACGTGTCTCCTGTTGAAACTTCAAACCTTATATAGAAGCAATGGTTACCTACCTATGATCTCTAGAGAGTTTAGAAAGTTTGAATATGATTTGTCTGGGGAACTTCAGTCTTAATTTGACAAGCTAAACATCTTGTTTTCATATAAAAATATTTGCCATAAAATTGATCACATGAACCATAGAGGATTGAAAATGTTCTTTGAAGCGAATTAGCCACTTATCATGGTTCCAGAACTGATTAATCTTGTTTGTAGATCAATGCTGGTCCAAAAACATGATTTCTGAGCCATTTAAACATTTTAAATGATAAACAAAACTATAACACTTTTAGAATATACATTGCTGTTCGATTAATCCGTCTGGGTGGTGTAGTCGGTTATCACGTTAGTCTCACACATAAAAGGTCCCCGGTTCAAGTCCGGGCTCAGACATAAGTTTTTTCATTTTCCAGGCACGAATCTCCCTGCCGTCTACCGAGCTAGCATTAATAAAAGTCCAAATCAAATTTGGCGTTGATTCCTAGATTTTAGAATATTATCTGTCAAAACTTGAGAAAGAGCCTTGAATAAACCAGAAAAAAGCTTTCAAGCATGCCTTAATTTTGGATCAAAGTGCTAACTATGTCTTTCACCTGCATTCAGAAGTCTGATTAGGAAGTTTATGGGCTTCTATTGAAAATAAATTAAATCCCATTCAATTTACCTGTATATATTGGAGTCCAGGAAAAACTTGTATTTTAATTTACTCTGTGTATTCTGTTAAAGTTCACATAGACTAATTTATTTAATCCAAAAAAGTTTAATATTTTTAACAAGTTTTTTTAAAATTTTGTAGGGTTGGCCTATGTTGAGACATACAAGGAAGCAGCTAAAAAAATCCTAAAAACTCATCTGTCAATCCTATGTTATTTGTTGAATAGGATTTGCGAAAAAACAAAACAAAAGTGTAGATTACTTAGGGTTTGATTAAAAAAAAAAAGCAGAAACCCTTGGGTCAGTCCTACATTTTATATCAAGCTTAGTCTGGTGGTTTACTACAAGAAGTTGAACAAAGCACTCATGCCTATAAGGTATCCACTGCCCAATAATGAAAAGCATTCTTGCAAAAATGAAAACAAAACAAAAGTGTAGATTACTTAGGGTTTGATTAAAAAAAAAGCAGAAACCCTTGGGTCAGTCCTACATTTTATATCAAGCTTAGTCTGGTGGTTTACTACAAGAAGTTGAACAAAGCACTCATGTCTATAAGGTATCCACTGCTCAATAATGAAAAGCATTCTTGCAAAAATGAAAGGATGCACAATTTTCTCCAAATTTGACTTAAAATCAGTGTTTTGGCAAATTGGAATCAGCCAAGAGGGCAAGTATAAAACCAGTTTCTAGTTCCACTTGATCAATATCAATGGAAAGCAACGCCCTTTGGTCTCAAATATGTTCACTTTGAATTCCAAAAACTAATGGAAGACTTTAGGATCCTTTATTCTTAATTATACATATAGATGATATTTTAGTGTATTCCAAGGATTTAAAAGAACATAAGAAACATTCATAGCAGTTTTAAAAATGAATTTATGATCATGGGTTAGTATTATGTGAAAGTAGGATGCAGATTGCTAGCATAGAAGTAGGGTTTTGGGGATTTCATGGTAAAGAAGGACAATTTGTTCTTCATCGGCATGTTTTTGTAGAAGTTAAAATCTTTTCGTGATGTTATCCTTAATAAAACTCAATTGCAAAGATTTTGTCGCTCCCTCAATTATATTAGAAATTTATGTCCAGGTAAGGCCACGAATACAGTGGCCTTGCAACAAAGATTGAAGAAAAAATGAACAGAATGGACTCTGAAGATGCCAGAGGTAGTAAGAAATATCAAGTCCAAACTTGATACTCTTCCTACACTAGCATTGTCCACGAGTAAAGGACAATTTATTCTTGAAACAGATGCATCTTATCAATGTTAGGGAGGATCTTGTTGAAAGATTGGGTGTCATTGATGTCAACCCTTGAAGTACGTACGCCCTGAAGGTATGGTTGTGGAACCCAAAGTTGTTTGAGGAATTTGAACATGAAGGACAACGTGAATGTAGGTAACATACTCATGGTGGATAGTTCTCGTCATGTGGTTTCCAACGGTAGGTGGTACGCCATGTAGTTCCTCAGGATTGAGGAGTTATGGCCTCATGAAGATTGGAAGCCCCAAAGAATGGTTAAGAAGCCCTAAAAAGTTACAAAATCATTAATTAAGAGAAAAGTGGTTGTAACAAGAAAGTACAGGTTGACCCTGAAATTAAGAAAAAAGGGTAACACAATTATGACCCTAAAATGAGGAAAAAGGGCAAAACAAATATGACCCCAAAATAAGAAAAATGATAAAACGAATAAAACATTATGATCCTAAAATTAGGAAAAAGGGTAAAACAATTATTACCCTAAAATTAGGAAAAAGGGTAAAACAATGAAAGGGTAAAATAGTTGTAACAAGAAATTAATTAAGGGTAAAGTGGTTACAACAAGAAATTAATTAAAGGTAAAGTGGTTGAAAAACAGTTACATGGAAGAGTATAAATACACATCAAGAGTCTCTCATTCTCTCACACAAGTTCATTGAATATCTATCTAGTGAACACTTGATTTATTCGTGAATTTGAGGTAAAGTAAAGGGGATGTTTGTTCCAGGTTGTTCTAAGATCTGATGCAGTAAGGTTGCTACATGATTAAAGATATGTTTATATGCATATTTTGAGATTATATATTGATAATGTTATGGTACATGCTTGAGGCATGTCTTGGTGATGGGTAGGTTGCTACAGGATTAAAGGTATGTTTATATGCATATTTTGAGGTTATATATTGGTAATGTTATGGTACATGCTTGAGGCATGTCTTGGTGATGGGTTCTTGGTTGAGAGATGTTCTTGGTGAACCATGTGAATGGATCTGGTTTCATTGATGTTGAGTAGTAGTGGCAATGTTAGGCTGACAATAATAGATTGACAATGGCATTGATTGTGGTAGTGACAGTTTGGTCCACATTTATATTTCAGGGTGGCAAGACGGGCCAAGGAAAGGGGGTTATATCCTCCTTCTAGTTGGTGTCGAAGAAATCAAGGAGTTGGAGCTTCCTTCAGGTTGGTACCTGTGAATCAAGGGGTTGTAGCCTCCTTCTGGTTGGAGCCAGAGAATTCAGGGAGTTGCAGCTTCCTTCAAGTTGGAGCCTATAAATAAGGGGTTGTAGCCTCCTTCGAGTTGTTGCTAGAGAATTAGGAAGTTGGTGCTTCCAATGAATGTATTCTTTGATATATAAGAAAATTATTTTATGGTTTTCTGCCATTTGGGTTTCTGCGTAAATTTGGGTGTACTATGTTCATGTGATTGTTTATTATGAATTGTTGATTTATGTTCCTGATGATATATTGAATACAAATGATAAACTACTGATAAAGTTGAAGATAATATATTGTGGTTAAAAGTGGTGTTAGTGCTCATACTGATTCACCACCCCCCCCTTCTCAATATTGCAACAACTGGTATCAGAGAATGTCCTTCAAGAAACAGTTTAACCACTGTAAGGAGATCATGGAAAGAACTAATAATGGAACGCCAAAGTTTGATGGTCAAGACTATGCTTTTTGGAGCAGAAGGATGAAAACATGTATAAAAGCACATGGATTTGATGCCTAGAAAACAATAGTAAATGGATACAAATCACATGCCACTCCCCCAACAAACAAGGATGGAAAGAAACTTGAAGAAGACAATTCGAAGACCACAAGTGCTATTTTGAATGGATTGCAAAGGTCAATATATGTCAAAGTTATGCATTGTGACTCTACAAAATATATTTGAGACAAACTTAAGAATATCTACAAAGGAGATGCCAAAGTCAAAGGGGCCAAGCTTCAAACTTATAGAGGTCAATTGACAGTTGAAAATGAAAGAAGATGAAAATATTGCAACCTGCTTTCTGCAGGTTGATGAAATTGTGAATGCTATTAAAGGATTGGGATAAACAATTGAAGAATATGTGATTGTTCAGAAGGTACTAAGGACTCTTTCGATGAGATTTGAGGCCAAGATATTAGTACTAGAAAAAAGAGAAGATCTTGATACGTTAAGCATGGACAAGCTACATGGAATATTTATAGCCTATGAGATGAGAACATAGTAGGATAATTTAATCATGAAGGAATCGACGTTTAAGGCATCTAAGAAGAAAAAGAAGAAGAAAATGAAAGAGTCAAAACCATATTGCAGTGGCAATGACGAGTCGGATGAAGATGAAGAAACGACAAACTTTGTAAGGAAACTGAAAAGAGGAATCAACAGGTACAAAGGTATGCTTCCATTAAAATGTTTTAATTGTGGTGGTATTGGTCATTTTGCTTCTAAATTTCCTCATAAGAATAAATATAGTGATTAATAAGAAGCTCCTAAGAAAGGAAAGAAATATCAAAATGGAGACAAGAGAAGAAACAAAAACAAATTCCTCAAGAAAAAATTCTACTCAAAGGAAGGAAGTTCCTCATCATACGAGGAAGAGGATGACATTAAAAGTGAGTCAGATAAAGAACTATTCACGACAATAGATGATGATGAAGAAGATTTTGAAGAAGAAGAAGAATTTGATCTCAAAGTAGCACTAATCAGTGCCTTAGAAGAACTGAGAAAAGAAAGAAAGGAAAACAAGTCACTCAAGAAAGAATTATAGACAAAGAACAATGCTCACAATTCCAACCTTGAATAAGTTGAACAAATGATCACAAACATAAAGGTCCAGACAGAAGAAGACAAAATGATTGAATAAGCACTCAAGATTCAGTTAGAAGAAAGGGAGAAAAACATTGAAAGCATGGACGTAGAAATTGTCTCACTAAGGAAAGATCTTCAGAAAAGGGATATGCAGTAGAATAGCACCAAAATATTGGATGAAATCATCAGCAGCCAAAGGCCATACTATGATAGGTCCGGGCTAGAATACAATCAAATGAAAACTGAGAAAGGTTCGAGCTCTAAGACAACATAACAAGAAATAGAACAAAGAAGCTATGCATAAATTGTCAAACGTCCAAGAAGAACCCAAGAACAAAATCATAGAGGAATTGCACCTCCTAGAAGATTTAGAATTCAGAATCAACAGCCGACAATAGAAAAACACCAAGAAGAAGAAGACTTCAGAAGAGTAGCATCATTCAGAATATCCTCCACATCAAGGTACTAAACTATTTTTCTTGGTTTATGTTATTTTTATAACATTTTTGGGAACAAAGCTATAAACTGTAGGGCATATTCCAATAAAATAAGAAACTATGAAGGATACTCAAATAATATATATCCTGAAAGGTCTCATGAAGCATATAGTAGAACCTACAACAATTTTGATTCATTGAGTAATGAAGTAGAAAGCCACAAATGCAACAATTTTGGACACATGACCAAAGATTGTAGATTGATTGTTCCTCCAAGGGAGCCAAAGAAGAATATCAATAGTCACATATAGGGACCACAAAATATATGGAGAAGGAAGCAATATCAAACCAACACTGAAGAATGCTCGCTTGCTCTACAAGCCCAACATCAGAAAAGTGATTGGTATGTTGACAATGGTTGTTCTAAGTGTATGTTAGGTGACAAGAACGTATTTCTAACTCTGAAGAATAAAAGAGATGGATCAATTTCATTTGGCACTGATGAATCAACAAAAATTATAGGAAGAGGCACAATCAAGCTTGGAAGCAAAGATGCCAAGGAAGAAAATGTTCTACTTGTCAAATATATGAAGCACAATATGTTTAGCATGAGTCAAATGTGTGATCAAGGACACATACTATGTTCAACTCAGAAAAATGTGAGATAAGAAAAGAAGGACCAAACAAGTTGGTGGCCATAATAATAAGAACTTCGAGCAACATATATATCTTGAAGGAAATTGGAAAAGAAAAATGTTGTTTAGGAAAAGAAAATGAAAGTTGGCTCTAACACAGAAGAATCGATCACATGAACTTTGACAATCTTGTCAAAATCAGCAGAAATGAAGCAGTAAGGGAAATGCCTGAGATTTCAAAGCCATCAGAAAATTTATGTAAGAATTGCCTACACAGAAAATGAACTAGGACCAGTTTCAACTCAAAAGACTACTCTACGACAAAACCATTGGAGATTTTACATACCGACCTATGTGGACCAATGAGAACAAAGGGATTAAATGACGAACAATACTTGATGGTACTAGTTGATGACTACACAAGAATGACTGCAATTATCTTTTTTAAGAATAATTCAAAGGCATTCAAAAACTTCAAGATATACAAAGAAATGGTTGAAACTGAGACAGACTTGAAAATAAAGTTTTTAAGATCAAATAATGGTGGAGAGTTTACATCAAAGGAATTTATAGATTTATGTGGTGAACATGAACTAAAAAGGAAATTCTCAGTAACCAAGACACTGCAACAAAATGGAGTCATTGAAAGGAAGAACAAAATAATACAGGAAATGGCCAGAACTATGTTGAAAGATTCCAATTTGGGTGACATATTTTGGGTACAGGAAGTACATACATCAGTTCATATTTTTAATAGAGGAATGTTCAAAAGTAACAATGATAAGACTCCCCACTAGCTATGGAAAGGAAGACCAACAAATGTGAAGCATTTCAGAGTATTTGGAAGCAAATGCTACATGAAGAGAGAAGATAGCAGGATTGGAAAATTTGACTACCGAGTTGGTAAGGGCATATTGGTTGGGTACTCAAGAAAAAGAAAAGCATCTAAATACTTCAATATAAGACTCAACAGAATAGTGGAAAGCATCAATGTAACGATTGACGAAACAAAAGGATGAAATATCAAAGAATGAAGAAAAGATTCAGAGGAGCACAATGACAAAGAAGATTTTAAATAAGAAGAAGTAAAAGCAGAAGCAGAAGAGGAAGAAGAAGAGCATCCATAAGCAGAGGAAGAGGAAGAAGAGCAACAAGATATTCAAATACCTCCAAAGACACCTAGCCGATGAGTGTAGAAAAATCATCCACCAGAACAGATTATTGGGAATAAAGATGCAGGAGTTGAAACTCGAAGAAGAATACTTTCACCAGAACACACACACCTATCATTGTTACCCACAATTGAGCCAAGAAATTTTGAAGAAGCCAACAATGATGAACACTAGATCAAGGCTATGGAAGAAGAATTAGATCAGATAGAGAAGAATGATACATGGGAACTGGTCCCAAGGTCAAAGAACAAGAACATGATTGGTATAAAGTGGGTATTCAAAAACAAATTGAACGAGGATGGACAGATAACCAGAAAAAAGAAAGGTTAATATGTAAAGGATATGCTCTAGTTGAAGGTATAGATTTTGAAGAAACCTTTGCTTAAGTTTCCATGATGGAAGCAATCAAATTGATCTTAGCTTATGCATGCATGTTCCAAAAGAATCAAAGTGTATTAAATGGATGTAAAATCAACTTTTCTTAATGGAGAATTACAATAAGAAGTCTACATCGAACAACCATAAGGATTTATGTTGTCAAAAAAGGAAGATTATGTTTGTAGGTTGAAGAAAACATTGTATGGACTCAAGTAGGCTCCCAGAGCATGGTATTCAAGATTGAACATGTATCTATAGAAACAATGATTCAGAAAGGGAAATGCAGATATAAATCTCTACATAAAAGTGGATCAAGACGGTATATTGATAATTGAAGTTTATGTAGATGACATTATCTTTGGAAGTGATGATGATAGGATGAGTCAAAAGTTTGCAAAATACATGCAAAATGAGTTCGAAATGTCTTTGATTGGTGAGTTGACTTTATTTTTTGGGATTAAAGATATGAAGTGCGATAAAGGTATTCTCATCTCCCATATCAATTATATCAGAGAAATGCTAAAGAAGTTTGGAATAGAAGATTCCAAAATCATAAGTGCTCCTATGCAAACCAGGTGCAAGTTAAGAAAGGATGATGATTCTAAGGATGCAGATCATAGACTCTATAGATCGATGATTGGAAGCTTACTCTATGTGATATCATCTAGACTGGATGTGATGCAAGCTCCCTATTCGATAAGGATATGTGGATATGTCTCTGCGGCTAGTGTTTTTTCTGAGGTTAGGGTTAGGTTTGTCCTTGTACATGATCTAGCTAACCTATCCAAAGAAAAACTGGGGAATTTGTATACAAGACCATATATGAGGATGGAGGATTCAAAATAGTTCGTATATTACTCATACATCATTTTTTCAAAAGATTTAATTTTTGTTCGATCTTTGGAGGCTCAACGTGAACATATTTTTTTCATGAAGCTAAGGTGTTGATGGATCTATCAGGAGCTAACTGGTTTCATGTTTCTCATATCCACCCCTCTTAGTC
The DNA here is from genome assembly GCA_032191745.1 of Picea mariana. Classification (NCBI taxonomy): domain Eukaryota; kingdom Viridiplantae; phylum Streptophyta; class Pinopsida; order Pinales; family Pinaceae; genus Picea; species Picea mariana. Next base: position 13,219 of record JASDQU010589089.1, on the reverse strand, counting down.
CTTATACTAAATAAAGATATGATGTTGATTTCTCTAGGAACCAAACTAGGCAATCAGACACCACATCCTTTATGAGATTTGTTGGGGATAAGAAATTTTTCATTGTTGGCAAAGTGCTAGAAAACAAATCATTGGAACATTGAGAAGACCTCTCCTTTCCAAGAGAGTTTTATACTATTGGGACGAATTTACACAACCCTATGGATACTCATGGAGGCGAGGGTTTCATTGACGATCTCTTGAATTACGAACTTTAGCAAGAATGTATCTCTTCACCCCGTAGTCTAGAAACTAGAAACAAGAGGCGTACTTATGCTCTGAAGTTGTAGGGATGGTGTCTCTCTAATCATTGGAAAGTATGTAGGCATGAATCAAATCCTTGATTTGTCTTATAAGACCCTCGTACGAAGGTTCCAAGGGCATCAATCCAGTATGGAGACACTTCAACAATGGATGAATGAATTCTTAAATTTGTTACTTGGATATGGACCTACCATTCATATATTATCTAGAGGGTGGCTCAGTTTTATTTTCCCATCTATAGGAGACACACACACCATCCTTAAAGGTTCCTGGTTCATGTATAATACTATACTTTCTATCCAACCATGGACATTTTTGTTTGATCTTGGTCATGCAATAAGCGACATTTCCCCTATCTAGGCTAAACTTCCCAATCTTTCAATGGAGTTTTGGACTAAACCAACCATACGGGAAATTGGTGATTCCCTGGGAAAAATGGTGGCGGTGGATGATAGTTTCTTTATTTCGCATGACCAATCACTGGCCCATGTGTTGGTGAAACTAGAAATGAGAAAGGTTTTATTCGCATCACTAGATTTGTTTCAACAAGGTAAAATTCATTCATTAACCCTTGACTATCTTAATATCCCTTTTCTCTATGCTCAATGTCACAAGATAGGGCATGATTTTAGACATAGTTCTAAAAATATGGCAAGGAAGATTTGGCAGATAAAAGACTAAGGTAATATTGAAGAGAAGGGGATGGAATATGAAATAAGAGTAGAGGCATGCACCTTTGTAACTCCTCCTCTACATTCGCTGGAAAGAGTCCATCGTCTTCTCCAGCCACTCTATTTGTTTAAATGTAGCAACGCATAAAAATACAATGGACATGAAGGAAGTTGGTATGCAGGAAGACATGTAAAAAAAAAAAATAGAGTTCAATTTATTTCAATGTAGCAGCACAAAAAATACAAAGGACATGAAGATAAGTTATTATGTAGGAAGATACGCAATATCTACATACAATAAATTAGGTAAACACATATATAGACAATAAATGAAATACAAAACAATGGAATACGAAATAACAATAAAAGAATGTACCTTTGTATCTCCTCTTCTACACTTGCGATAAAGAGTCCTTCGTTTTCTCCAGCTATTCTGTTTGTTTCAATGTGGAAATGCACAAAATACAATGAACATGACTGGAGGTTTGTATGCAGGGTAGAACAAGTAATATCTACATACACTAAATGAGAATTAACGAATAAAATAAAATATAGTTAGAAACATGAACCTTTGCTTTTCTCCATCCATGGTTGCAATTATATAAAGTTTTTTCATGCAAAAAATATATTGCAAGCCAAAAAATATTAATAAATTGCATGGCCATAGCTAAATAATTTTGGTTTTCTGCAGCAAAGCATCCAGATATGCTTTGAGACATGGAAATAAAATTTTGCAGTATCTTTGGTGCACATCTCATATTTCAAGTACAAGACAAATTGTATCGTGGTCACACCAGTCTGTGTATGGGATAAAGAGGTTGTATTGAGATATGGGCACATTTCACCATATATGGTTAATAAGTGTGTTTTGAACATGTTTTATCTTAACATAAAGACAATGGACGTTGTAATTGCACATGTAGTTGTCCAATTATTTGTTATGCCACTATTTTGTATCATGTCAACACTGAAGTATCCTAGAATGATAATGGTTTTGTCCAAATGTCAAGACATTCATTATGCTACCAATGTTGCATGCCAAACAACATAGAAAGTGAATACTGCAATTTGCAATCCACGGAACACCACTCTTGCTAGCACCTTTTCAGTATCATTTTCTTCTACAAGAACATTTTGCAAAGACATGTAAGTATGGTACATAGGTAGGAAAAAGAATTGGAGAAAAAATTAAGAGCAGATTAGGCGAGCACAGGACAGGTGCCAGATCTTGACTTCGCCAGACACGGTAAACGACAGAACCACATGTCCACTTGCAGGTGCAGGACCTGAACACCGCAAAGTGAAAAAAAAAAAACCAGCTCCAACTGCTAGTGCAGAACCCCAACCCTACAAAGTCGAAGTAAATAAAAGAAAACAACAAACAACAAACCAACGAGTAAGCACGAACAGGCCCAACTGCAACAACCGATGAACCAACAAACCAATGAAAAAGCAAACTTGAGCCAAACAACAACAAGCAACAACCGACAAACCAACGAACAAGCAACAACCACTGAACCAGTCAACAACATATGTATCTCCAATGATCACCAAACAACAACCCAAGCACAAAAAAAATCGGAAACATATGATGAGCATGCAAGCAGAAATAATCAAACATTCTTATTGCAAATTGCAAACAGTGAACAACAAAGAACGAATAGAAATGAAATTATGGCATCGAAACTTACTCCGAAACGATGAACGACAGAAGCACAGGTCGAATTGTGGGTGCAACACCTGGACCCTGCAAAGTCCAAAAAAACAGCTCCAATTGCGCATGCAGGACCCCAACCATGCAAAGTTGATGTAAACAAAAGCAAGCAACAAGTACCAACAGGTCCAACCATAGGCGCAGGTCCTCAACCTTGCAAAGTTGAACCAAACAACAACAAGCAATAATCGACGAACCAACGAACAAGAAGCACCCACCAAACCAATGAACAATGTATGTATCTTCAACGATGACCAAATTACATTCCAAGCATAGAAAAAGTATGAAACATACAATGGCTATGCAACTGGTGGTGGAAAACAATATTGTCCAAATTCACTGCAACATTGTATGGAAAAGTTTGAGGAAAAATGTACTCTAAGAAGCCTATTTAGGTAAACATTTAAGGTTATCAGGTTGTTTAAGGGCCTCGCGGTATGTAAACATTTAGGATGTCAAGCATGTTTAAGTACCTCGCACTATGTAAACATTTAAGTTGTCAGGCCTATTCAAGCACCTCAAAAAAAGTGTCAATTCTCTAAACCTTCGGTATGTAAACATTTCAATACAAATAGAAATAGTCTGTCTACGCCTTTGACAGGGACTAATAATAATAAAAACATTAAAAAACAACGTCGATGCTCAGAACTTTCGGTATGTAAACATTTCAGTAAAAATGTAATAAAAATTAAAAAAGAACGTCTAAGCTCAAAACTTTGGATATCTAAAAATTTCCAACATTGGGAACAACGAAGCTGGCAATAAGACCTCCAATATATTCTCCAATGAGACGATGACATATAAGGTTTTTTTTATTATATAAAAAATAATGTTTTTACTTCTATAGTACGAACAATATAGATGATGTGAAAATTTATAGTCAAAGAACATATTAATATGAAGCCAACGAATTATCGATCGTTATAGTCCCTCTACAGCTTCGACAGGAACTAATAACAAAGCATTTTGGATAGACAACAATAATAATGCAAAATGTAGGTATGAAGGCTTTTGTTCTATATCAACTCGATGGCATAGAGGTTATGGTTTTATTTTAAATCCCAAGAGAAAGAAGAATTTTGTTATATATGGAAGTTATGGGATGGAGGTCATAGTTTTATTCCAAATCCAAACATTATGTTTGTTTTTTCACCTTAAAACTTATTTTCACCTTTAATTACAATCTCTCAATACTCTCTATATAAATTATTTTCACCTTTAATTACAATCTCTCAATACTCTATATATAAATTTTGATATGATTTCATTAATAAATAATCTCCAAATTTTTTTCTTTAATGATAGTCTCAAATTCAATATCATTGGTTACATTTACATAATAAAAATTGCATTTTAACACATAGTATTTCTTACCATGACTCTTTGTATTATTAGAAACAATATTGGAATTCTAAATTACATAAATAATTTGAATTTTATTCACTAAACTTTCAAGTAGAAATGCATATTCCATAAGAACACAATTTAATCAACTTTAAATAATATTAAACTATTTTTTTTTTAAATAAATTTATATTAATTTAAGTTATTTATAATATTATTAAAAATTAAAAAATTAATATTATTCTATTTTCTTTTACATAAAAGTGATTCATAAGTGTCTATAGTGATCACACTACCAACCTTCCTAACCTCTTAACTCAACAAAAGTATGGTGATCTTGGAAAGCTTCTCTTAATGCTTTTCCAGCATCCAAACAAAATTCTAAAGAATCACAAGTAATCACTTACCCTCTTAAGGTCCTATAGACCAATTAGGTCTTAGTGGAAGTTAATCATCATCATCAAATATGTAATATATATTCAATTTTGTCTCATAAAGCCTAATGATTCACCTATAATAGTTTCTCATAAAGCCTAATGATTCACCTATTTTTTTTAAACTTTTTACTTAATTTTAATTGATTTACTTATTTTTCTAAATTTTTTACTTAATTTTAATTTTAATGACATTTTTATTTGATAACTTTCTCATAAAACCTAATGATTCACCTATTTTTCTAAACTTTTTACTTAATTTTAATTTTAATTTTAATTGACATTTTTATTTGGTAACTTTTTTGCTCCAATAGTTAACCAGTTTTAAGAAATAGTTACCTTGAAGAAGTTAACCAGTTTTTAAAAAACTTCATGTCTTCATCAATTTTTTCTTATTTTTCAGATAATTTTAGTTGTAGATTTTTGTTATTATAAATTTTTTTATATAAAAGTAATTTTTTTTTGTTTTTTTTTGACCTTTTTGTCATATTTGTAGTTAATTTGAGTATATTTTTGTTATAATAATTTTTTTATATTAAAAAAAATTGTTTTTTCTCATTTTTCTCATATTTGCAGTTCACTTGAGCTGTACAATTTTGTTATCATAAGTCTTTTTACATAAAAGTAATTGATTTTTCTCATATTTGTAGCTCACTTGATTTGTACATTTTTGTTGTAGGAACTCTTTTTTACATAAAAATAATTGTTTTTTCTCATTTTTCTCATATTTGCAGCTAACTTGACTTGTATTTTTTTTGTTATCATAACACTTTTATACATAAAAGTAATTGATTTTTCTCATATTTGCAGTTGACTTGAGTTGTATATTTTTGTTATTATCTCTTTTTACAGAAAAGTAATTGATTTGTTTCATTTTTTTCATATTTTCTGCTAACTTGAGTTGTACATCTTTGTTATCATAACTCTTTTACATAAAAGTAATTGATTATTCTCATTTTTCTCATATTTGCATGTAATTTGAGTTGTACATTTTGTTGTCCCAACTCATTTTTATATAAAAATAAATGGTTTTTCTCTTATTATTGTTATTTTTTTTTTAACAATTTTGTTATCATAACTTTTTTTACATAAAAGTGATTGATTTTTCTTCTTTTGCTCATATTTATAGCTAACTTGATTTGTACATTTTTGTTGTCATAACTCTTTTTTACATAAAAGTAATTGATATTTCTCAGTTTTCTCATATTTGTAACTAACTTGACTTGTACATTTGTGTTGTAGTAACTCCTTTTTACATAAAAGTAATCTATTTGTCTCATTTTTCTCATATTTGTAGTTAACTTGGCTTGTACTTTTTGGTTATCATAACTTTTTTTACATTAAAATAATTGATTTTTTTCATTTTTCTCATATTTGTAGCTGAATTGAGTTGTACATTTTTGTTATCATAACTTTTTTTACAAAAAAGTAATTGCTTTTTCTCATTTTCCTATTTGCAACTAACTTGAGTTGTACATTTTTGTTATCATAACTCTTTTTTACCTAAAAGTAATTGATTTTTCTCATTTTTTTTTTTCATATTTGCATGTAACTTGAGTTGTACATTTTTGTTGTCATGACACTTTTTTGCATAAGAGTAATTGATTTTTTTTCTTTTTTATGATATTTGTAGCTAACTTAAGCTGTGTAATTTTGTTATCATAACTCTTTTTACATAAAAGTGATTTATTTTTCTCAGTTTTCTCATATTTGTAGCTAACTTGACTTGTACATTTTTGTTGTCATAACTCATTTTTACATAAAAGTGATTGATTTTTCTCATTTTTCTCTTATTTGTGGCTAACTTAACTTGTACATTTTTGTTGTCTTAACTTTTTTTAACACAAAAGTAATTGATTTTTATTTTTCTCATATTTGAAGCTAACTTAACTTATACAATTTTGTTATCATAGCTCTTTTTACATAAAAGTAATTGATTTTTCTCCATTTTCTCATATTTGCCTCTAACTTGAGTTGTATATTTTTGTCATCACAACTCTTTTTACATAAAAGTAATTGATTTTTCTCTTTTTTTCCATGTTTGCAGCTAACATAAGTTGTACATTTTTGTTATCATAACTCTTTTTTACATAGAAGTAATTATTTTTTCTCTTTTTTCTCATATTTACAGATAATTTGGGTTGCACATTTTTGTTATCATAACTCTTTTTACATAAAAGTAATTGATTTTTCTTCTTTTTCTCACATTTGGAGCTAACTTGAATTGTACATTTTTGTTGTCACAACTCCTTGTTACATAAAAGTAATTCATTTTTCTTTTTTTCTCATATTTGCAGCTAACTTGAGTTGTACATTTTTGTTATCATGACTCTTTTTTACATAAAAATAATTCGTTTTTCTCATTTTTCTCATATTTGCAGCTAACTTGAGTTGTACATTTTTTTTATCATAACTTTGTTTACATAAAAGTATTTGATTTTTCTCATGTTTCTCATATTTGCAGTGAACTTGAGTTATCATAACTCTGTTTACATAAAAGTGATTGATTTTTCTCATTTTTCTCATATTTGCATCAATTGTACATTTTTGTTATCACAACTCTTTTGAACATAAAAGTAATTGATTTTTCTCCTTTTTTTCTTATTTACAGCTAATTTGAGTTACAATTGATGTCCTCAGTGTTTGTCAAAAGGGCTGAACAACCTTCCAAGATCTGAGTGTTGTTTTACAGAGAGCACCTTCTCACGTCTTTGACATTTTTCAATGCTTTGAAAGCCCTGGTGACAACATCTTTTTCACCAACTCTGGATCCTCACCACTATTAACTTATCAACCACTGAAAGAAAACCACATTGAGATCGACCTTCATATGATTCACAATTGTTACAGAATTTTCAAATACACTTGTCTTGTCCCAAAAATATCTGTACACCCTTGTCAAATTCCATAACCTGAACTTCACTTCAGTCATTCAAGAACCAATACTATAGGATTTATCTGAAAACAAACCTATATGTTGACTGCATAATGAACACCCTTGTCAAATTCCACAACCTTACTTTAGTCATTCAAGAACTAATAATATAAGATTTACTGATAACAAACTATTTATTGATAGAGAATTAAGAGCTTCCTTTCAGTTACTTGGAACATGTAACCATCGGTGAATCCTTGTAGCCTTCACCTGAAGTTTTGAAAAAACTTGCAGCTTGAAAGTTTGATACACAAGATGGATGCCATGTTTTGAGTTACAATATTCTTATAAAATAGGATATTACTAACACAGTATCTAAATCGTGCTTTGGGAGTTAGCCTTCATACTTATGTTACTGGGTTTGTTACAACACTGAAGCCTCAACTTCAAATACCTTCACCTTTGACTTCTAGGATTCTTCAAATTGCAAGAGACATGAATGCTTAAACCAAAAACATGTCTCCTGTTGAAACTTCAAAACTTATATAGAAGCAATGGTTACCTACCTATGATCTATAGAGAGTTTAGTTGTGCAGAAATTGTCAAATGTAAGTTTGAATATGAAAGATTGAAGTGTTTGTCTGGGGAACTTCAGTCTTAACTTGACAAGCTAAACATCTTGTTTTCATAAAAAAAAATATTTGCCATAAAATTTGTTTTTCGTGTTTAATCACATGAACCATAGAGGATTGAAAATGTTCTTTGAAGCGAATCAGCCACTTATCATGGTTCCAGAACTGATTAATCTTGTTTGTAGATCAATGCTTGTCCAAAAACATGATTTCTGAGCCATTTAAACATTTTGAATGATAAACAAAAATATACAACTTCATAATATATATTGCATATCAATTAGACAGTCTCGGTGGTGTAGTCGGTTATCACGTTAGTCTCACACATTAAAGGTCCCCGGTTCAAGCCGGGGCTCTGCATTCAGAAATCTGATTGGGAAGTTTGTGGGCTTCTCTTGAAAATAAATTAAATCCCATTCAGTTTACCTGTATTTTAATTTACTCCAGGAAGCCCTATTAGAGTCCAGGAAAAACTTGTATTTTAATTTAGTCTTTGTATTCTGTTAAGGTTCACATAGACTAATTTAGATAATCCCAAAAAATTAATTATTTTTAGCAAGTTTTTTTTTTTAATTTTGTAGGGTTGCCCTAATTTGAGACCAAAAAAAAATCCAACTCATCTGCTAATCCTATGTTATTTGTTGAATAGGATTTGCTAAAAGAAAAAAAAACAAGACTGTAGATTACTTGATAATGGTTTGATTAAAAAAAGCAGAAACCCTTGGGTCAGTTCTGCATTTTATATCAAGCCTAGTCTGGTGGTTAACTACGAGAACTTGAACAAAGCACTCATGCTTATAAGGTATCCACTGCCCAACTAGGAAAGCATTCTTGCAAAAATGAAAGGATGCATAATTTTCTTCAAATTTGACTTAAAGTCAGTGTTTTGGCAAATTGGAATCTGTTAACTAATCCGGCGGTTCAACTATCTGCATCTTCCGCATAACTGTAATTGTTAGCAACTGCCTCACAACTGTTCGCCTTTGCCTATACATAATCTATCTGCATCCGTTTTTAATAATCAGAGATTGATTTGTGTTTTATGTTCTGTTAATTGTGGAGTTTATATTTGCCCTATGTTCAGTGGTATCAGAGCCACACTTTTTTTTTAACCCACGTTTTTTTAAAAACTCCATGCTATTGTGTGCCTACGTAAGCTCCAGATTTGAGAGGAGCCACCTGTGACTGTGTAGTTGCAGCAAAGGAACAACAAGTGCCCGAAGGCCCTCTAGCGTCCAGTCACTGGGCTTGTGTACAGGAGCAGCTTACCGAGCAGCCAAGGTCGAAGGTGTTGTGAGATTTTATTTTATTTTTTTTGTGCAAGTGGAATTTCATTTACAGAGATTAGTTTACAATGCATTTATTAGTATCAATTGTGGGAATAGTGCTTTCCAAACAAGAAAATTACCAAGAATGGTTTCGAAAAATTAAAAATACTCTTATTTTTAATGATTTATGGGAGGAAATTTGTGAAGGCGAGGATGACAATGACCCAGAGCAACCTACAGATGCCAGACAACTTGTAATTTGGAAGAGTAAAGATAAAAAGGCACATGCTTTAATTTCTGCCTCAGTCACTGAAGAGGTAAGCAAACATATTCTTTCTAGCACCATAGCGTTTAAAGCATTAGAGAAATTAAAAGATCTTTATGACTCCCATTCAGAGCTGGAAATTATACAATTGTTGATGAAGTTGTTTAATATGGAACTGAAAGATAATAATCCCATGAAGTTAGCTTCCGAAATTAAAGCTCTTTTTCATGATATTGACTCAACTAGTGTCAAAGTTGATTTACAACTCACAATATTTATTAAAGCCCTATATCCTACCTATTCACACTACTTAG
>JASDQU010589087.1:23263-42353 GCA_032191745.1 Picea mariana | reverse complement strand
GCAAATATCCATGCGAGTCGGGCCACTAATGTATGGGCAAGGGGAAGGTCCATTATATTGAGGTGTTATTCGATGAAGGCAAGGAAGAGATCCATCGCATACAAGATAGTGGACAGAGCAGTGATGAGACACCACACCCTGAGATTACATAGCAAACCCCATTGCAAGAGGGGGTCAAGAAGGTAGTCACTGCCACACTGTCAAGAGTCCCCAGTTATTATACCTTCTGAATCAAGGGCATTATGCAAGTACAAAGAGTTAATGCATTGATTGATGGTGGGGCAACTTGTAACTTCATCGACACAACATTGATTGTCAGGAGACAAATCCCCACAGAGGAATTTGATGGATTTGAAGTAGTGGTAGCAGATGGGTACAATATGACTCGTACTCATAGGATTAGAGGGTTGGATGTAACACTGGGCAACTATATGTTGATCGATGACTTTTACTTGGTGGACTTAGCAAACACTAATATGGTGTTGGCAATGCAATGGTTATATTCCCTTGGAGATTTCAAGACGAATTACTAGGACACGAGGATGGAATTCATGGACACCAAGGGTCTGTTGGAACACATATATTTTTCAATACTTTAGACTTGGATAAGTTTCATTTTCATTTAAATAAGAACAAACGTGCACCTGCATATCACCGTTGATGGAATCTTTCGTTGAATCCAATGATCTGAAATCCTTAAAATTCATGGAGCCGCCCACTCGTTAAAAGGTCAAATCACTAAAGGCTACTTTCAAAATGTCGAGTTTCAGGGTTTCGTGATACTAACAGTCCAACATGTAAGAACTCCAAAGTCCCGATATACGAAATCGTGAAATTATTTTAAGCTTTAAAACTATGTTAATTAAAGGATTAAAGGCAATTAAGGTTGATTAATTATATTGCGACTTCGCATTTCGGGGATCCTGCCTCGAGCAACCACCAAAAGTTCCGGTACGCGAAATCGCAAAACTCTTGAAGTTAAGTGCGATTATTTAAAAAGTTGAACATAATTAATGTTAAGTAATCAATCGCGACTTCATGTTTCGGAGATCATAACTTGAATTAATATGAGATAACCCGAGGTCTGAAAACCCAAAACGGATTAATGTTAAACACGATTGATTAACAGGATAAACCTGATTTATTAACACATTTTCTCTATGCTTTTCCCGGATCACAAGATATCAACCATTAATGACATTAATAGATGATTTAGGGAAATGATTTCAAATAAGATCCTGCTTTATCGCCCAAATCTTTTTACTAAAGGAATTAAACGCATTGTCAATGAAGGTATACGCAGATTGATACGCTTCAGGCAAAGAAGATTTCTTTCATTTTTTAATTACATTATTGTTTTCACAGAGTTGGCTTAGCGAAATAATCAGTCTTCTGCATTCTCATTCTCTGTAACAGATAACAGAGTTTGAAGGCTTGATACCATGGCTCCATGAAAAGCACCTAAAGCTACTAGTGAAAGTGCGATCCAGAATGCAGATGTTCTCTCTAACACCTCGCCCATAAGCATAGACAACGTCAAATCCTAGACACAAGTGTTCAACATCTTACAATATGAATTGGTAAATTGCCTGGATGATTCAAGTGACAACGAGAAGGAAAACATATCTACCAAATACAAAATTGTTGCTCAGTCAGAGCTACAGAAGATAGCGACAAGGCCTAAGCTCTTGCCCTATAACGATGTTAGAACCCTATATAATAGGGGAATCAATATTCTGACCGATATCTTTTCAGGCATAACATAGATGGCTCGTGATGCATAGTGAAAATGTGAAGGTGGAAAAAAACTCTCAACATGTCTCAGCTTTTATCGCAACAATTCTCAGCTTAGTTGTTATCTCCTAAAATAACATAGTCAAGTTTTTCCATTTTAGGCGATAAGAAGTATTTGAAAAAATTACTTTTAAATTTTTATAGGCTTGTTTGAAAGCCTATTGTTTGTAAATAAGTTCAAAATAAACATTGCATTCGATTTTCTTTTCAAAAGAGGAAATTACAGGTTTCGGTGGCTTAGGCGAACTCGTAGGCGTTCATTAGCCACCGAAAGCCTTCACGCTTTCGGTGGTTAATAGAGAAAAGCAAAGTTTGATTAAACCACTAAAAAGGCGTAAGCTTGGAAAGATTAGAGCCCGCATTTTCGCATGATCCAAATGTCAATTGGCGTAATGATGGAAGGCTAACCACTGATAGTTAAGCAAACTGATGATGGAAAGATGGTATGATTACTCCTAATCTAGATTTGATGCGATATGGTACCTGTCAAGACTCCACATACCATTTTGCATTAAATCTATGCATACACAGAAATTTATGTTTGTTTTAGTTCCACCTAACTATTTAAATCTTCATGTATCTTTCATAATTCCACTTCCAAGGAATATCGTCGTAATGATTTCCCATTCAATTAATCATTTGAAATTCCTTTGATTTAGGAATCAAACCCGAGCCTTCTATTATCCTCAGTTATATCATATAGAAGCCCGAGTTTTCTGTTATGCATTGTTAAGACTCCATTTGTCACCTCCATCTTACAGAAGCCCAAGTCATTGCTTTTCCTATGCCAATTAACTCACCTCATATCCGTTTTTTCCTCCTAATTTTGTGCTGATTGTCTCCGATATCCCAGGCAATATCAAGAATGTACAACGCTTGTTGCAGCACCCTGCTTTTGACATTCAGAATCCTAGAAAGGTTTATTCTCTCATTGGAGGATTTTGCAACAGTTCGGTTAACTTCCATGCAAAAGATGGTTCTGGTTATGAATTCATTGGAGATATGGTATTGAAGATAGATAAAATTAATCCACAGGTTGCATCTCGAAATATTTCGGCTTTCTCAAGGTGGAAGTGATTTGATGAGGGCAGACAAACTCTGGCAAAGGCTTAATTAGAGCGTATTCTATCTTCCAATGGGTTGTCAGAGAATGTGTATGAGATTGCCTTAAAAAGCTTGGTTGCCTAGTTGCATTAGAGACGGTTCTCTGATTTGCAAGATATGAGGCTAGAAGGGTTTAACTCGAGACCTTAAGAATTATATAATCTACAACTTCCGTGTGGAGTGCTCAGATGCAGAGACTGTTGTTGCAATAAAGGTTCTGTAGTAGTATAATTTCTTTGATGTTTGTCAACAAATGGTCAAGGGTCAAATCTCGACCCTCGCAACTATTCTTGTGCACGTATCTTGTCTCTTTTGAGTACATCAAAGCAACAACTTGTTTATAGCTATCGATATAAAAATCACAACTCAAAGCCAGTACCCAAGCTCCAACGCAAAGTCGCGTGAAGGAGAATACCAAGCTGTACAGACAGCTCAGACCCCTAAGATTAAAAATGAAAGATTCACAAACTTCAACTCCAAAGCACCTAGGATTGGAAATCCTAACAGAGTTAGCCACTACTCTAGATGATGAAACAAAACCTTCTACACAAAAAATTGAAGTCTCTGGCACTGTACCTGAAAGATGACCATCACCAAAGCAACCTTGAACACTCATAGAAGCAGCGAGGTAATTCATTTTTGAAAATTTTGAATTTTTGATGAAAGCACAGTTTTCGGTGGTTTAGCGAACAGGACGACTGTTCATTAACCATCGAAAGCAAAGCTTTTCGGTGGTTAATACATCCAGATTCTATCTGTGTTAACCACCGAAACCTGAGACAGGCAGTGAAGGTGTATTTTTGCCCAGATCGAAGTTTTTCTCAACCGAATCTCTTGGAAATGCTTTCCAAAGATACATATTGAATTATAGTATCAAATCCAAAATCCATATTTGAGGCAAAAGAGGTTTGAAGAGGTGTTCAAGTTGATTAGGCACCTATTTTTGGGGCAATGAATCAGGGTTTTATCTAAATTTGGCAAATTCGAATTTTATCTTCATCGAGGGATATCAAACAACCTTGGAAGGCTTTCTACATAGCACAAAGGTTCTAGATGATGTAAAGACCATGAAATAAGAAGATTGACCTCATTTTGAGGATCATTTCCTATCTTTTTGTAAATTTGTTTTGACTTTCTATCTTTAGCAAATTTGATCCATCCTTCTAGGATCTGTAACTACTTTGTAAGGGCTATAAAGCTACAGACTTTGATGCATAACAGGGGGGACCTGAGAGAAGTAGTTTTATTTGTTGGACTATGGGCTTTGCCATTCCATAAAGCTTTTTCTATAATCTCAAATGATCGATCAATAATAAGCAAGACGTTGACAGGATTCTTGTGTCGAGTTGTTGGTGGCATTTCTTTTCTCTGTTATGTGTTTTTCCAGTTATCATTTCACATGTTTTCAAATTATTATTATCAAAGGATAGTAATAGACCATAATTTATTGGTGAAATACTCTGCATCTGGTTCTTGATAATCTTTATCTTTCTCTTCTAAAAGCTCAGTTTAGGAATTCTTAAATGCTCCTTTGCTTGACTTTTTCTCCTCTACATTTTCCTCATTTCACACCATTAAAACTTGATTCAATCCAACATTTCCACTACCTTGCCATGTGTAAGAGTTTTGTCTAGATCTAAGAGTGAATCATATATTTAAGTGCAGACCTCATTTGCCCAATGGTCTTCCTTGTTGTCCCAACCCAACCATTTAAAAACCAAAAACCCTGATCCCTCACAACTAGCCTAATATCCTATTCCAAACCAAGATAAATCATACAGAGAGAGCCCTCTCTGAGTCTTGGAGGGCTAGATCCAAGACTCCAAGCGGTTGAAACAGTTACCTCTGTCAATTTCTCCCTCAGCCTGGGAAATTACAGAGTGCTAACATTTTGGCGACCATACTGGGGAATGAGCTTTCGAGTTCTCTAGAAAAATATATCAAGTTCAGATTTGACTTCTGATGGTGAACAGAAGCCAAATGCGGGAAGGTTGTACCATTCACTTAGCGACTCCATTGTTCAAGATCACGAGCTTCAAAGTTCACAAGCGACTTCACTGTCGAAGAATCCAGATTTCAAAGCATTGATGATGTTTCAAGATGACAGGGTATGTGGAAAATCCTATATCTTGTGAAGCCATAAAAGAATTCAGGAATAAGTTAGCAGAATTTCACATTGACGAAGACTTTTTAACAATTGTGTTTCGTATTTTGGAATCGAGTAAATTTTCTCCTAAAAGTAAAATTTGTTTTCTTGAGCTAGTTGTTGAAAAGTTCAAAAATGATATTGAACTTTTGGATTCTCAAATTCAGTCATATAATTTTTGAGATCTCAAAGAATTCTTGGAAAATCTTCCTTCTCCAGCAAGAGGAAATCGTACAACTTGTCGATTTGTAGATTGATGATGATTATGTTTTCAGGTATAAGGGTGAAGTTGTAGATGCAGGGTTTAATTTTGAGGATGCAACTGATCAACTAATCATTGAAGATCTAGAAGCAAATGTCGTGCATCATGTTTTAATTGATCCTATAGCAGATTACATGGAGATTCATGTTAGCTTGAGTTTTCAAACATGTATTCTCTATAAAGACCAAATATGTCAACAATTGCCATTTCATATTACGAGGACACATGATCAAGGTATACTTAGGATTTCACTGACAAGCAATCAAATTGTCCATTTGTCTTTGCAGCTACTTGACTGGCTCCGTTGGCATTTCTGTATTACCTGATTCAACAAAATTATCAAGTAGATTAGGGTAGGTAGTTGGGTCTAAATAAGTTCAATACTCTGAGCATTTTTCTAGTTTCAGTTTCAGATTGCTTTTCAGTTTTTCAGTTCAAGTGTGATCCAGACTTCAGTTTGCAGAGAGTTTTGATTTCAGTTCAAGATTTTCAGCTACCAGGGATTTTGTAGCAGATCAGGTTGCATATTGGGGAACAACCCGATGGATAAGGCACCGATTATCAAGTTCCCAGAGTTCATCGGTTCTAGACATCTCCTTTGGAGCTATCTCCTGTTAGAACCCTATATAATAGGGGAATCAATAATCTGACTGATATCTTTTCAGGCATAACACAGATGGCTCGTGATGCATAGTGAAAATGTGAAGGTGGCAGAAAACTCTCAACATGTCTCGGCTTTTATCGCAACAGTTCTCAGCTTAGTTGTTATCTCCTAAAATAGCACAGTCAAGTTTTGCCATTTTAGGTGATAAGAAGTATTTGAAAAATTTATTTCTAAATTTTTATAGGCTTGTTTGAAAGCCTACTGTTTGTAAATAAGTTCAAAATAAACATTGCATTCGATTTTATTTTCAAAAGAGGAAATTATAGGTTTCGGTGGCTTAGGCGAACCTGTAGGCGTTCATTAGCCACCAAAAGCCTTTGCTTTCAGTGGTTAATAGAGAAAAGCAAAGTTCAATTAAATCACCGAAAAGGGGTAAGCTTGGAAAGATCAGAACCCACATTTTGGCACGATCCAAATGTCAATTGGCGTAATGATGAAGGATAACCGCCGATAGTTAAGCAAATTGATGATGGAAAGATGGTATGATTACTCCTAATCTAGATTTCATGCGATATGGTACCTGTCAAGACTCCACATACCATTTCGCATTAAAACTCTGCATACACAGGATTTTATGTTTGTTTTAGTTCCGCCTAACTGTTTAAATCTTCATGTATCTTTCATAATTCCACTTCCAAGGAATATCATCGTAATGATTTCCCATTCAATTAATCATTTGAAATTCCTTTGATTTAGGAATCAAACCCGAGCCTTCTGTTATCCTCAGTTATATTATATAGAAGCCCAAGTTTTTTGTTATGCACTGTTAAGACTCCATTTGTCACCTCCATCTTACAGAAGCCCAAGACATTGCTTTTCCTATGCCAATTAACTCGCCTCAGATCCGTTTTTTCCTCCTAATTTGTGCTGACTGTCTCCGATATCCTGGGCAATATCAAGAACGTACAATGCTTGTTGCAACACCTTGCTTTTGACATTTGAAATCCTAACAAGGTTTATTCTCTCATTGGAGGATTCTGCAACAGTTCGGTTAACTTCCATGCAAAAGATGGTTCTGGTTATGAATTCATTGGAGATATGGTATTGAAGATAGATAAAATTAATCCACAGGTTGCATCTCGAAACATTTCGTCTTTCTCAAGGTGGAAGCGATTTGATGAGGGCAGAAAAACTCTGGAAAAGGCTCAACTAGAGTGTATTCTATCTTCCAATGGGTTGTCAGAGAATGTGTATGAGATTGCCTTAAAAAGCTTGGTTGCCTAGTTGCATTAGAGACGATTCTCTGATTTGCAAGATATGAGGCTGGAAGGGTTTAACTCGAGACCTTAAGAATTATATAATCTGCAGCTTGCGTGTGGAGTGCTCAGATGCAGAGACTGTTGTTGCAATAAAGGTTCTGTAGTAGTAGAATTTCTTTGATGTTTGTCAGCAAATGGTCAAGGGTCAAATCTCGACCCTCACAATTATTCTTGTGCACATATCCTGTCTCTTTTGAGTACATCAAAGTAGCATCTTGTTTATAGCAATCAATATAAAAATCACGACTCAAAGCTAGTACCCAAGCTCCAACGCAAAGTCACATGAAGGAGAATACCAAGATGTACAGACAACTCAGACCCCTAAGATTAAAAATGAAAGATTCAAAAACTTCAACTCCAAAGCACCTAGGATTGGAAATCCTAACAGAGTTAACCACTACTCTAGATGATGAAACATAACCTTCTACATAGAAAATTGAAGTCTCTGGCACTGTACTTGAAAGACAACCATCACCAAAGCAACCTTGAACACTCATAGAAGCAGCGAGGTAATTCATTTTTGCAAATTTTAATTTTTTTATGAAAGCACAATTTTCGGTGGTTTAGGCGAACAGGACGACTGTTCATTAACCACTGAAAGCAGATCTTTTCAATGGTTAATACATCCAGATTCTATCTGTGTTAACCACCGAAACCTGAGACAGGCAGTGAAGGTGTATTTTTGCCTAGATTGAAGTTTTTCTCAACCGAATCTCTTGGAAATGCTTTCCAAAGATACATATTGAATAATAGTATCAAATCCAAAATCCATATTTGATGCAAAAGAGGTTTGAAGAGGTGTTCAAGTTGATTAGGCACCTATTTTTGGGGCAATGAATCAGGGTTTTATCTAAATTTGGCAAATTCGAATTTTATCTTCATCAACGGATATCAAACAACCTTGGAAGGCTTTCTACACAGCACATATGTTCTAGATGATATAAAGACCATGAAATAAGGAGATTGACCTCATTTTGAGGATCATTTCCTATCTTTTTGTAGATTTGTTTTGACTTTCTATCTTTAGAAAATTTGATCCATCCTTCTAGGATCTATAACTACTTTATAAGGGCTATAAAGCTACATACTTTAATGCATAATAGGGGGGACCTGAGAGGAAGTAGTTTTATTTGTTGGACTATGGGCTTTGCCATTTCATAAAGCTTTTTCTGTAATCTCAAATGATCGATCAGTAATAGGCAAGTTGTTGACAGGATTCTTGTGTCGAGGTGTTGGTGGCGTTTCTTTTCTCTGTTGTGTGTTTTTCCAGTTATCATTTCACATGTTTTCAAATTCTTATTATCAAAGGATAGTAATAGCGCATAATTTATTGGTGAAATACTCCACATCTGGTTCTTGATAATCCTTCTGTTTCTCTTCTAAAAGCTCAGTTTAGGAATTCTTAAATGCTCCTTTGCTTGACTTTTTCTCCTCTACTTTTTCCTCATTTCACACCATTAAAACTTGATTTAATCCAACATTTCCACTACCTTGCCCTGTGTAAGAGTTTTGTTTCGATCTGAGAGTGAATCATATATTTAAGTGCAAAACCCATTTTCCCAATGGTCCTCCTTGTTGTCCCAACCCAACCATTTAAAAACCAAAAACCCTAATCCCTCACAACTAGCCTAATATCCTATTCCAAACCAATCTAAATCATATAGAGAGAGCCCTCTCTGAGTCTTGGAGGGCTAGATCCAAGACTCCAAGCGGTTGAAACATCTACCTCTGTCAATTTCTCCCTCGGCTTGGGAAATTACTGAGTGCTAACATTTTGGCGACCATACTGGGGAACGAGCTTTGGAGTTCTCCAGAAAAATATATCAAGTTCAGATTTGACTTCTGATGGTGAACGGAAGCCAAACATGGAAAGGTTGTAGCATTCACCTGGCGACTCCATTGTTCAAGATCCTGAGCTTTAAAGTTCACAAGCAACTTACTGCCAAAGAATCCAGATTTCAAAGCATTGATGATGTTTCAAGATGACAGGGTATGTGGCAAATCCTATATCTTGTGAAGCCATAAAAGAATTCAGGAACAAGTTAGCAGAATTTCAGATCGACGAAGACTTTTTAACAACTGTGTTTCGTATTTTGGAATCGAGCAATTTTCTCCTAAAAGTAAAATTTGTTTTCTTGAGCTAGTTGTTGAAAAGTTCAAAAATGATATTGAACTTTTGGATTCTCAAATTTAGTCATATAATTTCCGAGATCTCAAAGAATTCTTGGAAAATCTTCCTTCTCCAAAGCAAGAGCAAATCGTACTACCTGTTGATTTTCAGATTGATGATGATTATGTTTTCAAGTATAAGGGTGAAGTTGTAGATGCAGGGTTTAATTTTGAGGATGCAACTCATCAACTAGTCATTGAAGATCTAGAAGAAAATATCGTGCATCATGTTTTAATTGATCCTATAGCGGATTACATGGAGATTCATGTTAGCTTGAGTTTTCAAACATGTATTCTCTATAAAGACCAAATATGTCAACAGTTGCCATTTCATATTACGAGGACACATGATCAAGGTATATTTAGGATTTCACTAACAAGCAATCAAATTGTCCATTTGTCTTTGCAACTACTTGACTGGCTCCATTGGCATTTCTATATTACCTGATTCAACAAAATTATCAAGTAGATTAGGTTAGGTAGATGGGTGCAAATAAGTTTAGTACTCTGAGCATTTTTCTAGTTTTAGTTTCAGATTGCTTTTCAGTTTTTCAGTTCAAGTGTGATCCAGACTTCAGTTTGCAGAGAGTTTTGATTTCAGTTCAAAATTTTTAGCTACCAGGGATTTTGTAGCAGATCAGGTTGCATATTGGGGAACAACTCGATGGATAAGTTATTGATTATCAAGCTCCTAGAGTTCATCGGTTCTAAACATCTCCTTCAGAGCTATCTTCCCCAGGTGGAGCCTATGTTAGAACCCTATATAATAGGGGAATCAATATTCTGATTGATATATTTTCAGGCATAACACAGATGGCTCGTGATGCATAGTGAAAATGTGAAGGTGGCAGAAAACTCTCAACACGTCTCAGCTTTTATCGCAACAGTTCTCAGCTTAGTTGTTATCTCCTAAAATAACACAGTCAAGTTTTGCCATTTTAGGCGATAAGAAGTATTTGAAAAAAATATTTTTAAATTTTTATAGGCTTGTTTGAAAGCCTATTGTTTGTAAATAAGTTCAAAATAAACATTGCATTTGATTTTCTTTTCAAAAGAGGAAATTACAGGTTTCGGTGGCTTAGGCGAACCCTTAGGCGTTCATTAGCCACCGAAAGCCTTTACTTTCGATGGTTAATAGAGAAAAGCAAAGTTCGATTAAACCACCGAAAAGGCATAAGATTGGAAAGATCAGAGCTCGCATTTTCGCACCATCCAAATGCAAATTAGCGTAATGATGGAAGGCTAACCACCGATAGTTAAGCAAACTGATGATGGAAAGATGGTATGATTACTCCTAATCTAGATTTGATGCGACATGGTACCTGTCAAGACTCCACATACCATTTCGCATTAAAACTCTGCATACATAGGATTTTATGTTTGTTTTAGTTCCGCCTAACTGTTTAAATCTTCATGTATCTTTCATAAATCCACTTCCAAGGAATATCGCTGTAATGATTTCCCATTAAATTAATCATTTGAAATTCCTTTGATTTAGGAATCAAACTCGAGCCTTCTATTATCCTCAGTTATATCATATAGAAGCCCGAGTTTTCTGTTATGCGTTGTTAAGACTCCATTTGTCACCTCCATCTTACAGAAGCCCAAGACATTGCTTTTCCTATGCCAATTAAATCGCCTCAGATCCATTTTTTCCTCCTAATTTGTGTTGACTGTCTCCGATATCCTGGACAATATCTAGAATGTACGACGCTTGTTGCAACACCCTGCTTTTGACATTCAGGATCTTAACAAGGTTTATTCTCTCATTGGAGGATTCTGCAGCAGTTCGATTAACTTCCATGCAAAAGATGGTTCTAGTTATGAATTCATTGGAGATATGGTATTGAAGATAGATAAAATTAATCCACAGGTTGCATCTTGAAACATTTTGGCTTTCTCAAGGTGGAAGCGATTTGATGAGTGTAGACAAACTCTAGCAAAGGCTCAACTAGAGCGTATTCTATCTTCCAATGGGTTGTCAGAGAATGTGTATAAGATTGCCTTAAAAAGCTTGGTTGCCTAGTTGCATTAGAGACGGTTCTCTGATTTGCAAGATATGAGGTTGGAAGGGTTTAACTTGAGACCTTAAGAATTATATAATCTACAGCTTGTGTGTGGAGTGCTCAGATGTAGAGACTACTGTTGTAATAAAGGTTCTGTAGTAGTAGAATTTCTTTGATGTTTGTCAGCAAATGGTCAAGGGTCAAATCTCGACCCTCACAACTATTCTTGTGCACGTATGCAAAGTCACATGAAGGAGAATACCAAGATGTACAGACAGCTCAAACCCCTAAGATTAAAAATGAAAGATTCACAAACTTCAACTCCAAAGCACCTAGGATTGGAAATCCTAACAGAGTTAGCCACTACTCTAGATGATGAAACAAAACCTTCTACACAAAAAATTGAAGTCTCTGGCACTGTACCTGAAAGACGACCATCACCAAAGCAACCTTGAACACTCATAGAAGCAGCGAGGTAATTCATTTTTGCAAATTTTGAATTTTTTATGAAACCATAGTTTTCGGTGGTTTAGGTGAATAGGACGACTGTTCATTAACCACCGAAAGCAGAGCTTTTCAGTGGTTAATACATCCAGATTCTATCCGTGTTAACCACCGAAACCTGAGACAGGCAGTGAAGGTGTATTTTTGCCCAGATCGAAGTTTTTCTCAACCGAATCTCTTGGAAATGCTTTCCAAGGATACATATTGAATTATAGTATCAAATCCAAAATCCATATTTAATGCAAAAGAGGTTTGAAGAGGTGTTCAAGTTTATTAGGCACCTATTTTTGTGGCAATGAATAAGGGTTTTATCTAAATTTGGCAAATTCGAATTTTATCTTCATCAAGGGATATCAAACAACCTTGGAAGGCTTTCTACACAACACAGAGGTTCTAGATGATGTAAAGACCATGAAATAAGGAGATTGACCTCATTTTGAGGATCATTTCCTATATTTTTGTAAATTTGTTTTGACTTTCTATCTTTAGCAAATTTGATCCATCCTTCTAGGATCCGTAACTACTTTGTAAGGGCTATAAAGCTACAGACTTTGATGCATAACAAGGGGGACCTGAGAGGAAGTAGTTTCATTTGCTGGACTATGGGCTTTGCCATTCCAGAAAGCTTTTTTTGTAATCTCAAATGATCGATCAGTAATAGGCAAGTTGTTGACAGGATTCTTGTGTCGAGGTGTTGGTGGCGTTTCTTTTCTCTATTATGTGTTTTTCTAGTTATCATTTCACATGTTTTCAAATTCTTATTATCAAAGGATAGTAATAGAGTATAATTTATTGGTGAAATACTCTGCATCTGGTTCTTGATAATCTTTATGTTTCTCTTCTAAAAACTCAGTTTAGGAATTCTTAAATGCTCCTTTGCTTGACTTTTTCTCCTCTACTTTTTCCTCATTTCACACCATTAAAACTTGATTCAATCCAACATTTCCACTACCTTGCCCTGTGTAAGAGTTTTGTCTAGATCTGAGAGTGAATCATATATTTAAGTACAGACCCCATTTTCCCAATGGTCCTCCTTGTTGTCCCAACCCAGCCATTTAAAAACCAAAAACCCCGATCCCTCACAACTAGCCCAATATCTTATTCCAAACCAAGCTAAATCATACAGAGAGAGCCCTCTCTGAGTCTTGGAGGGCTAGATCCAAGACTCCAAGCGGTTGAAACAATTACCTCTGTCAATTTCTCCCTCAGCCTGGGAAATTACAAAGTGCTAACAAACGATATGATCAGTTGGGCACTGGACCGCGTAGATATCCGAACCAGAACTATTTTCAATTCAAAAAAGGTCACAATTTCGTCTTTCAGACTGGAACATCTATAAGTGATGTACAAATTATCTCTGGTATCTAATTTCGTTTATAATGCAAAATTCCTAAAATAATTCAACAAGAAGGAATGCGACCAATACGAAAGAAACATTTTCGAATTAATTAAAGACTCGTATTCTCGCCCCGAAAAGTTCAAAGCTAATTCCCATCGTATATACCTAGTTGACGCACTAGAACCTCAAATAATGTACATAGCAATGATGTTGTGTAGGATCTTCGGGAAGGAAAACACATCTTATTTCTTTTTATACTGGGTACCTATTATACACAAGGTAGCATAAGGGTACTCTTTTGACTGGGAAAAGATACTGTCGGACAGTTTGGTTCAATAGATTACAAGATATCAGTCGCTAAGAGCCAAAGGGAAATCGACCCAATTTTTCATGTCAACTTATATTATGGATGTCGTTTGTTTCATGACGCCTTTTCCTCTAGTGGACTGGAGTTGGACTCCAAATAGCTCCGAACCCATACATATCTATCATTCGAAGCTTTGGGAAGAAAAGGCAAAGGACTTCCTTTATGAGATCTGCAACTGGGTAGTGGTGTCGATGCACATTGCCAGAATTTCAGACAAGATTGTGACTAACCTAGGCAGAATAATAGACTGGTATATCGAGGAACACTTCTCTTATATTAAGGTTTTTGGCTGTTCAATTCCTCCATATGCTCTACCGCAATTTTTACCAGACCGACTAGTGTGCCAAGAGGTCGCACAACAAACTGTGCTTGGTGGGATTAGCAAGGAGCTCAAAGTGGTACAGAAAAAGGTATGTCCCTCTTTTCCCCTGCAGATTGGTGCATTTTGCCTACTGGATTTCGGTCACTCTAAAGTAGAGGTCGCGGCTTTAGAAGAAATAAAGCTGGTCAACATTGAATTCAAGAAGCATGACCCACAGAAGGTCGTGGGTAATCACATGGCCAGTTGCAATTTAAAGAGGTACGAACATGAGGATTCTCCTCAAGATGAGATTTTTAGAGGAGGGAGATCCTATCTAGAGGTCTTGAGTCGGGTTCGAGCTCTGCCACCTGATAAAATGATTGAGTTTTACAACTTCTAGAGGCACCAAAGAAGTAGTCTCCCTAAAGTGTTACAAGGAGGAACCTCGACGTCTACAGTTGCACATTAAACGAAGACCCAAAGCTCATAAGCAGTAAGCTCCAACGGGAAAGAAGATGACGAAAAATTGGTGAAGACTGAGGTGTCTACTCAAAAAGAAGAGACCCCATCGACAAATGTATCAGGTGACCAAGCCAAAGATTAAGCAGAGACACCGACAAAGGAGGGAGAAGAAGGACCACTAATTTCACGAGATAAATCAACTACAAATGTGGCCAGGAAACAATCATCCACCGAAATCTGTAGCCCTATCCAGTTCATCACACCGTTGCAACTCACCAGAGAGAATGCAAATGAAGAGGCAATATTCATAGAGGACCTCACACCCATTTTGGTTGAAGAGTTGCCTCCTTCCGATTTCTTTTTCAGCAAGAAAAGGAAGGCTGCGGTGAAGAGAGAAATACACCAAAGGGAAGGTTCAACCGTCAAAAGCCACAGGGTGTTGATTGATGGAGAGGCCTTAGAGGAGGTAGACTTTGTTGAAGAAGTAGCGGGTTCATTGGGGGCTTTTGCAACAACCAACCAATTTTTAGTTGGAAATTTAAAAGAGCGACTGAAGCAGAAAGATCTGCAAATAAGCCAATTGCAAAATCAAATGAAGACTGTAGAAAATAATGTCCGAAGCGAGGCCAACAAAGACTTCGAGAAGATTAGAGCCAACGACAAATAGGAAATCCAACAACTCAAATCCAACCTCGAGGAGATGCACAGGAATATACAGGCGAGCCAGGGACGGGCCACCCAGCACGATGAGTTGGTAAGGCAACTGCAAGCCAAGGTAAGCTCTACCGAAAACATGATTGTAGATATGACAATGTTCCAAGCTCAGGCTTTGGAAGTGTGAAAGGAACTAGGAGCAACACAACAAAGCCTTCTCACTAAGGTTGAAACTGTCAAAGATCATTTTCGGGTGATAGATTAAGCATTAAATAACATTTATTTAAGAGAGAGAAAAGTTATTTCTGCCTGGACTACCTTCCAAGAAGTAATTGTGTCGTCAGCAAAAGAAGGAGCAACTATGACTTCCAGGTTGTCTGTTTTGGAATAGATCAAAGGTGATATAATACTAAAAGCTTGGGAATCTAACATGGTTGAAAGCAGGAAAATGGCTAAGGAAGTGAAGGAGTTTTGTGAAGAGGCTTTCCACTCACTCAACAAATAATCATTAGGCCTTGACAAAGAAGATAACTCTAGAGTACTAGGACGGATTAACATAACAAAACATCAACTTGACATTAAGACAAACATGGAAGAGGCTCAGGCCGAAATCTCACAGATAAAACAAGTTGATATTATTCAGATAAATAGATGGCTAGTGAAGCCTAATTTGCAATTATAGTCTACAGTTTTAGAGGATAGATGAATGGGAGAAAGATTACCTCAATTGGAAAAGAAATTATATATTTTTGAGGCTAATAATTTAACAGAGCCCTCCAGGTTGGTAGCACAATTTGTGAGCAGATGTATCAAATGTATTGAGCAAGGAAAATGTAGCACCGCTGGAAACAAATGAGATGACTTGTGTGCATTCTCCATTTTGGAGCTGGGGAACTAGAGAGAAAAACGCATCTGCCAGCGTAATGAGGAGACTGACAGAGAGGATGCAAATGAAGCGTTTCACATTTTACATTTTGTAATTTTTACTATTTTAGAAATAAGGAGAATTCCAACCGTTTAAGGTTGAGAGTCTTTTGTATAAATATAACTTTCTAAGATTAAGCACATGCTGCTTCTTGTCGTATTGTAACTAAGAAAACTCATCCTTTATGAGTATTAATACAAGTGCAGACATGGATTCCAAATTTTGTGTTGTTTGAGTTATGTGCCCTCTTTGTATTTCATATCTTCTGTTCTCTTTAAGTCATTCCTGAACAAATGAATGATTACAATTTAGTACAACAACTACTGTGATTACGTTTCATTAGTATTTAATTAGCAAGTAGTTTTTCCTCTGTAGTTGCTATCAACAAATACAAGACCTGTTTGTTATTTGGATTACTACATCTTATATTCTTTCAGGGTTGCATTCTACTTTTCTTTCTACTATAAACAAGGTAAGACTCTTCTATCATTGATGCCTTAGTTTGTTTAATAGTTTTGTAATTTTCTTCTCCTCTTTCGATTTGATAAATTGACTCAGACGACGAAATACAACCTCTATTATGTTCAGATATTAATTTCATTTGAGGATTTCACTTTTACACAACTAACGGAAGAAAAAAGACTTTTAAAACCAACTTTCCTTAATTCCTGATGCTTGACATTATTCTTCGAGCCTTAAGTTTAATCTCAGGAATAACAGGGTCAATGATTTATCATGAGGGGTATGTCATCTAGAGCACCCAAGGTTGTGTCCAACAAACGCATGGAGACAATATTTAGACACGGTGACATGGCATGTGCAACAAAGTGTTTGATCACAATGCATAAGTTCTCCCAAGATCGTCAACATTACCATGTGGATATACAAGAGTTACTTGGGAAGCATGCTAAGGTATTTGAGCCACTGCCAACAGGAAGACCGCCAGATAGAGGATTCGAGCATGTCATTGAGTTAGAAGAAGGGGGCAAGCCTATGATTACTACACCATACAGGCACCCAAAGAAGTTCAAGGAAGAAATAGAGAAGGCCATATGGGAACTGTTGGAGATGGGACACATCCGACCTAGCTCTAGTCCATTTGCTTCTTCAGTAGTATTGGTGAGGAAGAAGGATGGCACGTGGAGGATGATCATTGACTACAAGGCTCTAAACAAGAAGACTATTAAGAATAGATACTCTATAACTAGGATTGATGAGCTGATAGATGAGCTACACGTGACGGTATATTTTTTGAAGATCGATCTTCGATCGGGGTACCACCAGATCAAGGTGAGGTAAGAGGATTATTAGGTAGCTAGAGAGGTAGTGGGGGGGGGGCATAGGGACCATAGTGATAATAGTGGAGGCCATTCAATGTAAGGTGGAATAGGTCTACTATATTATTAAATAAGGCCCACTATGGTAGTTAGATATAATAAATGGGTAGTTAGATATAATAAATGTAAGAGGTCTTCTTAGAATGTTCTACTTCTAGAAGATTCCTCCTCTAGAATGTTCTTAGGTGATGGTAGCACTATATAAAGGGGTTCAATCAATGTAATAGGATATGAAGAGAAATATTGTATTTGGAGTTGAAGCTCAATAGGAGGACGCCCCCTCGATGAGGCAAGTGAACATGAGAGGATCCCTTCCATAATACGATCCATTGTATGGTGTTGTCCTACCTCAAGGGTTTTCTTATAATAAAAGTGTGGTTTCTTCTATATTGTTATGTGGATCTATTGGTATCAAAGCACTTTCCTTGCCCAAAGAAGGGAATATTTTTTTCTCTTTTTGCAGAATTTTTGTAGGGAAGAAAAAGAGGGCGGCGCACTTCAGGTTCAGATCTGAAGCTTTATGAGCAGAATTTGGAAAAACAAATTTGGTATTTGAATTCCTCTTGGAAAAATACCCAATTTCAAAAAAACAATCAGCCGAAACAGTGTCTAGGAAGTAAAGTTATGAATATTTTAAATTCAACAGTTTTGTTAGGTTTTTTTTTCCAGAAAAAACCGCGATTTTCTACAGTAATTTATTGTTCTAGTTTTTGGGGTTTTTTTTGTGATGACAACGAGACTGAAGAGTTCATTACTTGTCATAGGGTGCTCAAATGCTACCAGTTTAGTGCCATTAGATAAATCATTTTAAGAGTTTTCCTTTGGTATATTATATGTGGTGTTTCCAATGGATATGCACTCTCAACTCAAGGAAATTCTACACATGATTGAAGCAGTCAAAGCCGATATGCATGACCACCTGCAAGGCATCAGAGATAGTCATCACAATAATCAACGGTCATTGGCTCTCCTTCAAGAGAGATATCTTATGGCAGTCAATCATGAATGAATATCATCAAGAAGTGTATGCTTGGTATGATTTGGAGGATAATTGTGATGATTGGTATATGGATAGTTGTCATTTCTGGGATGACAACCACTTCCATATTTTATTTGATGACTCTAATCCACTTTCGGTAGAGAAAATCAATGTGACACATCAGGAGCTAGTTATGATTACTAGTGTCTAGCCTGCATATTCTACAACGGTATTGTTCCATACAAATTCATCTTTGACCCTTTCCCACTATGTGGATGGATATTCTTATTTGGATCCACATGATAGGTGTTAGTATGGGGAGCATAATTTCCAGTTGGTTATTGGGTGCCGATATCTTCTGTGCGGATTTCACATGAGCAATTGGACATGGGACCCTATTTTACAATGACAGTTGGACTACTTCGGCATGGTGGCTTCCATTTCTCAATGGGACCTTGGTTCTCTAGTCTACTTTAGCACTATAGTCCACACTTATCCATTGGACTCTGGTATATGGTTGTACATAAAGCGTTGAGGACAACGCTTTCATAAGGGGGATGAAATATTAGGTAGTTAGAGATGTAGTGGAGGGGCCCATAGTGATAATAGTGGAAGCCATTCAATGTAAGGTGGAATAGGTCCACTATATTATTAAATAAGGCCCACAATGATAGTTAGATATAATAAATGGGTAGTTAGACATAATAAATGTAAGAGGACTTCTTAGAAGGTTCTACTTCTAGAAGATTCCTCCTCTAGAATGTTCTTAGGTGATGATAGCACTATATAAAGGGGTTCAAGCAATGTAATAGAAATAG